>MU843503.1:73920-184477 GCA_030867255.1 Colletotrichum somersetense | reverse complement strand
GGGGGCATTACCGTGCGTCTTGGAAATGTGAGGAAGATCGTAAACAGCATGCATATATACATAAATCGAATATACTGCTTCCGCTTGTTCTGCCGCATAGCTTTCTCGTGTAAATGCATGAGCTAGATTCTACTGGGTTGCGCTTTTACATTGAAACTCCCTCTTGAAAGCGGTGATGACCTTGTCTTTTTTTTGCTCTGAGCTGTTTCGTGTCCAAGTCAACCGCGCCCAACATGTTTCGATTTATTTAACTTCGCGGTCCCTTGCGTTACTGTGATGTGAAGCAAATGTAATTTGTGTTCCTTTCCGTTGATACCACCATTTTTCAGGGCTTCGAGACTCGATGGGAAGCTCAATAAGCTGCTTCTACGGGGTTTGATAGGTACGGAGGGTTGACCAGAACATCGATTGTCCGGGTCTTACGTTCTTGCGGGCCATCGGCTCCAAAGTACCTCTTCGAATGCAAACTGCAACGGCACCACTACGGTTAGCATGATCATTTGACATTAAACCTGCCCGCTCGAGGCCTATGGCTCCCGAACAGATGTGAGAAGTGTGGATGCCACTTACCTCCAGCTTAGGTTTGCCTGGACGACGTTCTGGACGCATTTGATGTAGCGCTCAACTTCGTCATCATGTTCCGCATCCCAGTCTGGCAGGCGGCTCATCACCTCATCCCATTCGCGGTGACTCTCCTCAAGCAGGGACCCAACCATGTCGAAAGCTTCTTGCGCGGATTTCCCATTCATTCGACAGACCGCAACCATGTGGAAAGGGCATCCTTCAGACTGCGAAAGTTGCGATCAAAGTGTCAGCGCCCTGCTCCGTATGTACCCGATGTAAAAACACGGCGCCGGAACAAATTCGCCGGAAAGTGTTTGTCGCCTACAACCATTTTGTCCAAGCCGAGAGCATTGCTCGAGGTTCGTGATGTGGAAGGCTGATGCTCCTTGTAAAGCTCCCATCAAAAGTGCAGCTAAGACCATGAGACTCATCTGGTAAATATACTAGATATGTCCTACGTTTGTTAGAAAAGCAGTGTATTACCTGGCCCAAGTGCAGCAACTGCATGCGTAACGAAAAGCAGGGGGTGGATCCTAATCGCTCATTTATGCGCCATCCATGCGATTTTCTCATCAATGGGATTCAAACAAGAAGCCGAGTTTCTGGCCTAACTTCACATCCAACCATGCTGGACCTCCAAGGCAGTAGATCAGTATCGCGTATATAATTAATGGGAAAACGAGCGGCGCTGAACTTGACATAGACCACGGCCTGCTTCACCCTGCGTCGCAAAGCTTGCGCTGCACCCGAGTTCGTCAAGCCTTAAATCTCAAGGACCGAGATTGGGCTATCAGTCAACCTCGAAGCACGATATTTTCACATACACACACATTGAGCTTTTATTGCTACAGCCTATCATGGAGTCGGGTTCGGCCTGCTCGAGCGCCAAGCTCCTGTCTGACGACGATGATACGAGCAGGCTAGACCACGGTCAGATCTGCTACCGCTGCGAAGGTAAATTATCCAAGACACACCACGCGTACTATCCTCGGGTCTCAGGCTCGCCTTGATGTTTGGCGGTCTTCAGCTTGTGCCCCTGGTCTTTGGTAGTCTAGCCTTCCATTCGTTCCTTGCCGTTAAGAGAAATCCCGAAGCTATGGAACCCCACGGTTGTGAGTGTCCCCCGAAGCTACCAGCTAGACGAAAGGAATTCGTTGCTCACTTTACTATGCCTCGTAGATTTTGCGCTCGAGCGGTACAATGCTACCGACAAAGCCTACGATATGGACCCATCACCCGAAGCTGATCGATTCTGGCATGATTTGCGGAAGAGTGTGTTCGCTGCCAACGTTGCCCATGTATTCGAGAGAACTTATATTTTCTTTCCCCAGCGGACGGCATAGTTGCGGCGGACGAGGGTTGGGCCCGGCAGACTAAGCTGCCGTCAACCGTGGGTAATCCTCAAGAACCTGACCTGAAAGTCTATCAGATCAATGTATTCCACTCGCTTCACTGTTTGGTAAAGTGCCCAGAGCTGTAACGACGGGTCACTGTGATACTGAGCTAGGCAGTATCGCATTCGCAACCGGTTGATCTCGAACATCACACTCGACCAGTGGCCACGCAACGATATCCATACCATGCATTGTCTGGACCACATCAGAAACTATCTCATGTGCCACGCCGCTATCTCGCTCTCCGGCTCGGATGAGTTCGTCTCCTTCAACAGACATGGCCACGACCAAAAATGCAGGGATCTTGCTGCGATACAAACGTGGGCTAGGGAGCACAGCTGGCCTGGCTATAGCGACTACTTGCAAAGTGTCGTTGGGTATGATGCCAGCGAAGCTGAGCGAGTGAAAATGGCAAATGCGGGCAAGGGCCATTGGAACAAAGCGAACAGCACACTTGATAAGCAAAGCGGAAAGATTAAACTGGCATTTTCAGGCGTGGTGGACACGATTTAGCCAGGCCAACACACGGTCAGACAGATACGTACCGGTCAGATGCCCTGCATAACGGGACTCTGCGGTATCGTCACTCAAGACACTTACGACAGTTGGGAGAAATGCCAGAGCAATTGTCAGGGTATATCTATGCCTATTTGTGCCGGTTCCGTAGCCCAAATCCGGAAACCCCAAAGCAAACCATGTTTTTGTTGTGACGTCACCACCGAAATCCTTCAAACGCCAGCCAGGCCGGGATCATAACCAGCGCTTCATTGCAAAGATGGATATGAGTACAGAGTCCTCGGCGGCGGTCTCACCACTGACGGCGTCCGCCACGGCCTCTGCCGCCGAAGCCGCCGCGGTTGCCGCCAACACCCATCCCCTGCTGCTGGTCATAGCCGCCGTACTGGCCCTGGTTTCCACCAAAGCCCTGGTTGAAATTCTGTGCTTGACCGCCCGCGTTTGCCTGTCCTTGCATGCCGCTGAACATGGCCGACATAGCCGAGGGGTCCATCTGGCTGGGATCCATCCCCTGGCCCATCATCTGCTGCATCATGGCCTGCATCTCGGGCGGCATGCCTTCCATACCACCGCCGGCCATCCCGGGCATGCCGGCGGCCGGCGCACTGGCGGCAGCGGGGTTCATGCCGCCCATCATCATCATGCCGAAGTCCTCCATCATCTTCTTCTGGCCGGCAGCAATTGCGTCGCCGCTGAACTCCCCGCGGACGGCCTCCTGCTTGGCGGCATAGAGCGCCCAGGTGAACTCATCAAAGCCGTAGTTGAAGTAGTCGCTGATGTCGGTACCGGGTTTGCGCCACGGCTTGTCGTTCTCGGGCAAATCTGCGCATAGGTTAGCGATGCGACACCTCATGGGAATGGGGCAGTGGGGTCCTACCTTCGTCGATGTTGACGGCGGTGATGGGCTTGCCGACCGGAGGGTAGTCAGGATTCGCGTTGACGTCGATGGTTGATTTGGAGGCCGCAGCGGCGGCCTTGTCGGCACTCGGGACACCCGACGGAAGGTCAGAGGGCGAGGCTCTTGTGGAGTCTTCCTCCTTCTTGGGCGGGGCGGCCTTGACGGTCATGTCATTCGAAGCCGACCTTTGTGGGATGTTTCGGATGTCGCTGTAGCGTGACTGTCTGTTTTTGATGTCAGATCATGAGAACTGAGCAGTTGTTTCGAGTGGCGGGAGGCTGGGACATACGTTGGAGGTGCTGCCTTTGTGCCGTCTTTGCGCTCAGTTACTATTTCGATATCCTAGAACGCGCAAGAACCGTCAGTTACTGGATGCTGAGCTGCCCAATGAAGCTGGACCAAGCGATGGATGGATATGAAAAGCACCTACTGAGTCGTCCTCATCTTCGTCCATGGCGCCACCCTCATCTTCCTCCTCACCTTCCTCTAGCTCCTCCGACTTGGATTCTCGTTTGGGTGACGAGTTGCTCTCTGGAGCTGCATTCTCAATCGTCGAATTTGTTGCTGGTGGTGCTGTTGTTGTTTCAACAGCGGGCTCCTCGGTGCCGTAGAAGTCGTCGTCCTCGTCAATATCCATTATGGGCTACGCGTGCTCGATGTCGTTGTCTGGAGGCTTTGGTGGTGGTGGTGATGGTGGTGATGTTGCGGCAGCTTTTGCAGGTTGCTTCGAATTCACAGGCGTAGGTGCGGGTGCATCAACGGCAGGAGCTCGAAGCTCCGTCAATGGGCCCAGATCACAGGCGCGGCCAGGCGCCAGAAACGGCCGCCCGGGCCGTCAGCAGACGAGAGCATTGACCAGTAAAGAGCGGATAGTGCCAGCGCCGAGGTGGGTCCCGGAGCACGGTCAAATACCGGGCCGATTAGCCAATCAGAGCCAGTCGCATTCTTCTCCAGCAGGAACAGCAGGAGCTCTAGGAGCTGCAGATGGTCCGTGCATTGGTGCTGCCGCCGCCAATTCCTTCGCGTTCACCGCGCAGACGCAGACGCAGCCGCAGCCGCAGCCGCAGGAGCAGGAGCAGGAGCAGCCAAGAGCAACAAATACTTCAACAAACCACCTCGACCGCCAGCCGAATCCCCCTGCAGATAAGAGGAGACCCTCGAGGACTCTATCGCCTGCACCCGTCAGAAAACCACCCGGTCTGACCGACCTCGACGGAATCGAGCAAAAGTTCGACATGTTTGGACGATCCGCAAGCGCCACCGGTGGTGGTTTGAGCATCAACACTGGTGCTGCCAATTCTGCGTAAGTCATATGGCCCCAACTTGTCCATGAACCTATTTTCAATATCTGTCTGACGCCAAATCTCTTGCTTAGTACCGGTTCCTCTTCGACACCCGCAGCAGGTGGAGGGCTCTTCGGGAACGCCACGGCGTCGACGCAGCCTGCGACGAGCGGCGGCCTTTTCGGCGGTACCCAGACGGGCGGAGGTGGACTTTTTGGCAACAAGTCGGCGACACCAGCGACCGGTGGTCTTTTTGGCCAGTCCCAGTCTACGACAACCTCTCAACCTCAGCAATCCGGCGGTGGCGGTCTCTTCGGCACAGCCCAGCCTCAGCAACAACAACAACAACAACAACAACAGCCTCAGCAACAGCAAAGCGGAGGGCTCTTTGGATCGGCTCAGCCTCAGCAGCAGCAGCAGAGCGGAGGCTTGTTTGGTGCATCCCAGCAGAAGCCGGCCACGGGCGGTCTCTTTGGCCAAAGCTCGACCCAGCCACAACAACAGCAGCAGCAACAACCTAGCGGAGGACTCTTTGGCGGCGGCAACACACAAACTCAGCAGAACCAGGGCACGGGCGGTGGCCTCTTTGGCCAGAGCCAGGCTCAGAACCAGTCTAAGTCGGGCGGTCTATTGTAGGTGGACTTTTGCGAACGATGAGTGTCTAAATAATCAGCTAACCAAGGCAGCGGCCAATCTCAAGCAGGTAACAATAGCTCGGCTCCGGGCTTGACAATGGGCCAGTCGACGACTCAGCAAACGGTCCCTGGCGTGCGTGTGGACGTGTCAAACATCAAGGGCACGACGCGATTCAACGACCTCGAGCCGTCGATCCAGGCCGAGATGGAGAACTGCGACATGATGATCCAGCGGTTCATGTCTCACGCGTCCGAGATTAGAGGGTTCATGGCCGCGCACGGCGGCGACCTGGAGCAACTGACGACGGACGTCAACTGGCTGCAGCGCAAGTACGAGGGCGTCAAGACGACGCTGGACGAGGACATTGTTACCCTGGCGCACCTCAAGGACCTGGTCAAATCGGACGCCGACATCGCCAAGATGGCGTTCGCGGGCGCCGACCAGCTCAAGCTGCCCGCACACTACCACCAGACCTGGCTCACTAGGGGCGGGTCAGGGAACAACACGACCAACGGCAGCCAGGACCGCAACGTCGAAGACGTGCTCACGCTGTTCTCCAACGAGGCCGACCGGCTGAAGGAGCTGCACCAGTTCCAGGTGCAGAAGATCAAGGAGATGGAGCAGCACATGCCCGGCGTCGAGCACGGCCTGTACGAGCGCGTGCGGGCCCTGAGGGACCAGACGCAGGTGCCGGCCTTCAACATGGTTCTCGACCTGCTGGAGACGATCAAGATGATGGGTGACAAGATCTACGAGGCGGCCGATTCCATTGTCGACGTCCGCGAAAAGCTGACCAAGCTTCAGCGTCAATACCCGACCAAATGAGGCAACGTCACGGAGACGGGAAGTAATGTCGATCCTCGACGAGGGGGGGCGGGGGATGATTTGGGTCGGTCCGGGAAATAAGTCGGCGGGGAGCATACGGCGTTCAGGTTCGGCAAAAGAAAGAAAAAGTTATATACCTGTACCATTTGCAAGACGACGACGCATCGGAAGAGTGACCGGCTTGCTTTGGGAAACCGACCTTCTTTTCCGGCTTGGACACGGGCCTTGGGTCTTTGCATGTCGGGATGTGCGCGAAATGGAGACGCTGACTTCTTGCCCACAAGAGCCCATCATGGCCGCCTCCACGACCGGGACCCGGCCTGCCGATGCGGAAGATTGCTCTCGAGGCGGCGCGCGCCAGTGTTTGTGTCTCGGACACGACTGACACCGCTTCGGCCGAGGCTGGACTGATGGGCGTCGTTGGATGCAGGGCAGCTTTCGCCGCGGTTTGTAGAATAACCCCATCTATCTAGAGCGAGTCGGCCGAGGCCGTTGATACCCGATTGTCAAGGGAGGGAGAGGGGGGGGACCCTGACCTTCATCACCATGCCCAAAAAACGTCGAGTCCAAAACAAAGTGAAGTGAAATAAAATAAAAATAAAAATACGTGTGGGTTGTAATTGTGAATTGTGAATTGTTTTCCACCTCTTCCCCCTTGAGAGAGAGGTGTCGGTGGGGTATCTGAGAGCCTATAATCCCGCTCAGCAAAGCCGTTCATCCCGCCCAACGCCCGGTGATGCGATCGCCTCGTCTCTTTTTTTCGTCAGTCGTTTACTTTGGGGGGGGTCTTGCCCCGAAGCCTCCTCCCCGTCTTTTTTTTCAGCGCGAATCCATCAACACTTTACTCCATGTGCCTCGCATGCTATTTACTTTTTTTTCTTTTTTTTTTTTCGTTCTTCTCGCTCTGCCGACTTCGCCCATCGTCGTTTCGTTCCCTCACCGTTCTCCCCCACCCCCGGTCACGGAACGTAGAAACCAGAATCAGTACGACCCCTCGCGGCCGCCGTGGTCGTCGTCCCCGCCGTCGTCGTCGCCGAACTCGCCGTCGTCAAAGTAGTTCTCGGCGTCGTAGTCGCCGGCGTCCGAGTCGTCGTACTCGACGTCCTGCTCCTCCTCGTCGCCGCCCTCCCACTCGTCCTCGCCGGCGGCACCCTCGACGCCATCGCCCATCCTCTCGAGCGCCTCGAGCTTCTTCCGGGCGCCCTCGGGGCCGGCGACATCGTCGGCGTCGAAGGCGTCGTTGAGATGGAAGACGTCCTCGGCGGTCGGTAGGGCGGTGATGCGGCTCAGGCGCAGGCGCTTGGCGTCGCCGCCGCGGCGGCGCTCGCCGGGGCCGACGTCATCGCCGTCGAGGGCCTCGTGCAGCTCCTGGGGGAAGAACTCCTTGCAGAAGGGGCGCGCGGCGAGGTCGGGCAGGGCGCGCTCGGGGCGGGAGAACTTTTGCGAGTAGGTGGGCACGGCGGTGAAGGGGTCGGCGGTGGCGCGGGTGCGCACGCCGCCGTACTTTGCGTTGACCTGGTCCTGGCCGTACAGCTTGCGCGTGTTGCCCGGGTCCATGCCCCAGGTGCGCTTGCGGGTGTAGAGGGGCCCGTCCTGGAACTGGCGGCGGAAGAGGAGGAAGGCGTTGACGTTGGCGCGCTCGAGGTCGGAGAGGGGCTTCGCCGTCGGGATCGAGTAGGCCTGCGGGGTGGGGTTCACGAGAGTCAGAAAGGGGGGAGGGGTTTTTTCTTGCATGGTCGCCAGTGACCTAGAGATTACGCACCGGGAATAGCTCAGAGGGCCGCGTGTCGGGGGCGTGTTCGCCATTGTCCCACGATAGTTGCGGTCCCTGGCGTCCCCCGCGGCCACCACGGCCACCGCCTCGTCCTCCTCGCGACATTGCGTGCGCTGAGCGTCCTTATGTCTGTCTTTCTCGTCCGTCTCTGGGGCGCGTGGTGGGGATTGCCGATTGATCTACGAGCTCTGGGGGCCTCGGCCAGGAATTCGTATTTGTTGTCCGTAAAGAACGAATGGCTGAGAGGGAGATGGAGGGGTGGTGTAAGTAGGTATGATTTGAATTGGAGTCAGCTTTTTGTCGATGGAAAACCGCGGGATAGATAGATTTGAAAAAAAAAAAAAAAAAAAAAAAACCCCGAGGTGTAAGTCAAGTCGACTTCCAGCAGCAACATTACAGTTTCGGTCGGTGCCATCGGCGGGGTCAATTCCGCACTTGCAGCGACCACAGTTCCACCCCTCCGCGCCCTGCCCCTCCCTTCAGAGCCTTTCCTCGGCGGGTGACGCACTGCAACCCTGCCTGCCACTGCTGTCAGATCAGGCAGCTCAGCCCGCGTACCCTAGCTAGCACGTACGCTCCCTAGATGCCTGGTAGAAGATGATGCTTTTATCTTATCTGAGCCGCCGGGGGGGACCCTGGAATCGAGAGCTCTCTCAGACCCTCTTAGACTCTCTTAGACTCTCCTAGACACACATACACACACACACTCTCTCTCTCTCTCCCAATATCTACCCTCGGTCGATCACCAACAGCTTCCTACCACGTCGCAAACCACCACATCTCCCAAGCGTTGCCACGACTTCTTCTCTCGCCTCTGGATACTATCCCCCGCCTCGACACGCCGCTCTCCCTATGGCAGACAAGGTCGTCCCGGAAATGTCCGCCGACCACACCGTCCCGGTCTCCGGGCTCGACGAGCTCAAGAAGCACCTCGACGATCTCGTATCCGCACCCGAGACGCCCCTCGACCCGAAGCTCCTCGATGATGTAGAGCTCCAGCTGAACGGTCCGTCCCCCCCCCCCCCCCCCCAAAAAAAACCCCCCCCGGTGGGAAACTAACTAACAGCAACCTCTTCCTTAGAAACAAACATCCCGCCTCTCCTCCCCGTCCTCCTCCCGAACCTCACCGCGATCCTCAAGACGACACCCCACGACCCTTCCCCCGTCGTCTCCCTCACCATCAAGCTCCTCGGCCCCGTGCCCTTCACCCAGACCCTCCAGCTCGCCGACGAGTCCTCCCTCGTCGCCGCCCTCCGCTCCCCGAGCCCCTCCGCCAACCTCCTCGCCCTCGCCATCCTCGCAAAGGCCGCCGCCGCCCCTTCCGACGCCGCCATCCTCTCACTCATGCCCCGCGTCATCGAGGAGCTCCTCCGCCGCTGGCTCTCCGCCCCGCAGGTCGAGGTCGGCGAGAGGGCCACCCGCGTCCTCGGCGACATCCTCGACGTCGACTGCGAGCTCCCGCCGCCTCCCGCCGCCGCCGCCGCCGCCTTGGGCTCGTCGCCCGGCCGCGAACTCGTCAGGCGCCGCGCCCCGGGCCAGGGCAGGATGTGGCGCCGCATCTTCCACGACCGCGAGCTCTTCGGCCTCGTCCTCTCCCTCGCCCGCGGCCACGACCCCGACCCCGCCGCCGCCGCCCTGTCGCCCCACCAGCTCTCCCTCGCCCAGGGCCGCGTCCTCCGCATCCTCCCGCGCCTCGCCGCCCTCAACATCGCCGAGGTCGCCGCGTCACCCTTCCCCGACCTCACCGGCTCCGCCGAAGACGGCCTGCTCCAGCTCGCTGCCCTGCGCATGGTCGACAAGTCCGACACCCTCATGCACCTCAACCTCGTCGACTTCTTCGAGACCCTGCTCAGCGTCATGCGCGTCGCCGACCACACGCACCGCACCATGGGTATCCTCAAGGACCTCGTGAGGCGGGCCGTCGAGGACGACGACACGCTGAGGACGGCCCTCCTGAGCCTACACGACCGGACGGTGCCGGAGGAGTCGGACGCCCTGCGCACCTTTGTCAGAGACGTCATGGCATGAGGCCCGCGGGGGGGGGGGGGGCAACATGGAGTAGCTATGGGGGTTTCTTTCTAAAATAAAATAAAAAGTCGGGCACAGGCGTTTCACGGATAGGAAAACAAGGCTGCTCTTCTCGAACGGACGCGAGAGCAAGCACATATACATATATAGCCACAGGTAATACTCGCCCCCCCCGCCCTTTAACGAGCCGCTCACGGGGGCGCCAATAAGACACGGTGAATAAGATGCTTCAATATAGACACAAACTGCCATGGGGCGTCGGCCGTCATTCCGGCCCTGGTTCAATGGTTTTACATGAAGAATGATCCCCCCCCCCTACCTTTACAATCTCTAATCCGTTACGCCGTACCCTCACAACGCGCGCATCGCGGCCCCTTCCGCTTCTTTCCGGAAGATTGGCTCAACGCCGCATTCTGCTCGAGGCGTCGCCCTCGGGCCCATCTACCGTGTTATCCGTCGCGCTGCTGAGGATGCTGTCCCTCCGGTCCACCCGCACCTTGGTAGTCATGCCCTCGATGCCGAGCCCGACCTCGCCGACGCGCCTGAGGACCAGCAAGAGCGCCACCCTGAGCTCCGGCGTGACGTCCTTGCCGAGCAGCTCGACGGCCATGACGTAGAACTCCTTCATGTGCTTCTGGAACGCGTCCACGGGGAACGCGGCGTACCCCTCGAGGACGTCCACCACCACCGGCCGCCAGGCGACAATGTTGCGGTGCTGGCTGTCCTCCTCGAGGGCGACAAAGTCCTTGATGATGCTCTTGCACAGCGGCACCAGGGCCTGCTCGATGGCGTCGCGCGCGGCCGTGCGCTCGTGGCTGTCGTCGGCGTACATGCGGAAGAGGATGGCAACGTACGTAGCGGCCGCTCCGCTCTCCTGCTTGAGCAGATTGGGTGCTTGCTTCATGAAGCCCTCGCGCCAGAGACGCATGCGCAGCTCCTTGTCGGCGTTGAACTTCCTGGCAAAGAGGTACGACCTCTTGAGCAACGCCATGAGACGGAGGAGCTCCGTCGTCGGGATCTGGTTGTACACGGTTTCGTTGCTAAACAGCTCGTTGACTGTCTCGATCATGAGCAGCTGCAGAACACATCGCGAGATGATGCGGTTGAAGTAACGGCGGCGGGCGGCCGTGACGACGACCGGCTGCTGTTGCAGGTTCGATGTCGGCTTGAACTCCTCCAACGGCGCTTGGGGCGGCTGGGCCTGGTGCCGGGGAGCAAATGGTGCGGTCGGGGTCTTCAGGTCGTCGTCGTTGATTGTGCCGATGTTGGCGTCAGTCGAGCTGGCGTCGGTGTTGTCGCCGTTCCTCCCCAACCCGTTGACCTTCAGCGACTCTCCTTCGGTGGGCGGCTCTGAAGGACTCAGCGGGGCGGCAAAATCCAATCCGTTCGGCGGCATGTCAATGGAGGCCGTCGAGTTGATCGTGGTGGCGGAGAAGAGCTGGTGGGCCGTCGTGCGTGCGAACAGCTCGCAGAAGGCTCCCACGATCTGGGTCCAGTGGTCCGGCGTGAACTTTGTGACGTTCTTCAGGATGAGCTGCTGCAGGCAGTTGCTGCCGATCCTAGAGATGGTGTCGTTTTCCTGGCAGATGCAGAGGGCCAGCAGCTCCAAGAACCGGTCCAGCATGTACTCCAGCGCCTCAAAGTAGTGCGTAAACAAGGTAATCATGTTCCGCAGTGCCTGGATCATGGTCGTGGATAGCCAAACTGACAGCTCTTCATGGTTGAGTGCGTTGTTCAAGTCAGGCCTGGATCGCAAGACCATGAAGATGGGATACAGCTGCTGGCGCCACAGAATGTCCCAAAAGTCGGGCGGGAACTCTCCGCCGTACCTCAGTAGAGCCTCGAAGAAGTATTCGAGTGCATTGGAACGCACCTCGAGGTCCTCGCCCGTCATCAGGACATCGTGGAACGCAAACAGGACGGGGAACCAGTATCCTTCTTCCACCGTGGTCCGGTTCTGTGACCTCTGCAGCGTGTCTGCGGCCGAGGCAGCGTGCTCTCCGGACGCGCTCTGGTGCTTCTGCGAGAGAGGGCACTCGGGTGTCTTGAGCATCCGGGGTATAATGGACTTCAGGCTCTCGAGGGCCTGCAGGCTCTTTTTCTGGAACTTCATGTTCTTGGAAAACTCGGTAAGGCAGACGATGAGGTCCGTGAAGGCGCCTTGCGAGATGACGACGCCAAACTTGGTCTTGTAAACCTGTGTCACGTTCTCGAAGGCGAGGTTGACAATGCTTTCATTCGCCTCACGGGCGGCCACGGTAAATACGCCAAACATTGTCCTCCAGCCCGAGCGGATGTTATCGCCTCTCGCTTGGATCATCTGGATCAAGCAGCGCAGGACCATGTCCTTGACGGCTATGTTTTGAGAATTTGCCAACACATGTTCGAAGGGCTTCAAGAAGTCCTTTTGGAATTTGAACCCAGCCAGCTCCTCAAACTCCATGAACCGCATCGACAACTGCCGGAGCGAGTCCAGGGCAAAGAAGACGATTGTGATGTTGTTGTGGCAACCCACCCGGTTGAAGTGGTCACCGAATACCTCCCAGATGTTGCTCCACTCGAAACGCACACGCGTCATGTTGTAGTAGGCAATCTCGACAATCTTCTGTAGGCTGTACGTCCGCGGCGAGTCATTGGACCCGGAAACCTTGATCTCGTCCCAGCTGACTTCGGTCAGAGCCCGGGCAAAGTGAACGATGGCCTCTCCGTTGAGGTGGCCCGAGTTGGTGAAGATCCTGTCAACGGCCTTGATCACTTCATCGGAACGGCTCTCCAAAGCGATCTCGTTGGAGAATCCTTGCGGCGCCGTTCCAGACCTCGGCCGGCCTCCCCTGCGCTTCGACTGCGTTGACGATTTGGAGTCATTTGTGTTCTCCCGCTGTGGAGGCATGAAGCGTGCTTTAGACACGTCGGGAACAACGCTCTCATCTACGCCGCCGGTGATCAGCTGCAGCCGGTCGAGTTGGCTAATGCACATGATGACATCCTTCCACGACGATCTGAGAACATTTCCCTCGGTCTGGCCCAGTTCGAGGATGACCTTGAGCGCCTCTACGTTCTTCGCCAACATCTCCTGCGGGTTGTTCAGGTTTGTCGTGTTCTTGAGCGCGGAAACAAAGGCTTCTCGGGCAGTCGGCAGGTCAAAGACGCAGGCGATCTTGGTCGCCAGCTTCATGCCCTCGAGGCACAACTTGTTGATATCGAGGTTCTGGGTCTTTTGCATCTGGCTCGACAGCGCGGAAAAGTACGACATCCATGTGACGTCGAACATGGGGCCAATGTGCTGGAACGATGTGGCCGGGACGAACTTGACGCCAGAACGTTGTGCGTTTTTCCTTTGGTTCTTGTACAGCGTCTTGAAGAGCTGCTCGGAGCGCAAGGCAATCTCCTCGGACTGCTGAAGATAGGCCTCTCTTTGGAGGTCGCGGCCCATGTTGGATAAGGCCTGTCCCAAGCCTGCCGCGATTCCCGTCGATGTCGGCGGGGCGACGCCTGCAGCTGCGGCAGCTTCTCGTTCACTCTTGAGAACGATCTCGTTGCTGGCGATCTCGTCGTAGATGGCCAACAGATACTCGTCAGGCAAATCGGCATTGTCGTTAATGCCGCGGTTGTTCTTGATGAACTCCTCCTTGCTCATCCGTTTCGCAATTTTGCTGCTGTGCAAATCGGTGTTGAGCATGATGACGGAGTAGGCCAAGACGTAAGCCGTATCGGCATTGGCGAACGCGTTGGGGTTGCCCATGACGTAACGCTCGGCGAATTTGAGCATGTAACGATCGATCTTCTGCGCTTCTCCCGGAAGACGGAAAGACTGGAGAAACGTGCGTAGCGCATCGACAAAGCGCTTTTTCGTGAAGTCCATGGCATCGACGAAGGCGTGCATGATCTCGATGTTCTTGGGGTCGCCTTCGCCCAAGTACTCGCCGATCTGTGCCTTGTCCAGGCGATCCTCGGTGAGCAGGAACCTTGCAATATCCTGAGGACTCTCGCTGGGGATGAAGCCTTCTTGCAGCAAGAGCTTGATGCCTCTCTTGGGCTTGAAGTTGAACTGCTTGATGGCGTTGTTCATGGCCGTCTTCCTGGCCTTTGCCTTCTCCAAAGAGGCCGGGTCGTCCTCGAGAACGGGCGTTGAAGGTGCCGGTGTCTCGAAGCGAGACGGGTTCTCACTCATGCTTGGGTCAATGGACGGCCGGATATCCTCCGAGTTTCGCGTGTCACCGTCCAGCCTGACACCGTTCGCGTCTGGCCGCACAGCGGCAGACCAGTCAACCATTGACCTCAGCGAGTCCACCAAAGCGTCCAAGGCTATCCGCTTCATGACATACTCCTTGGGGATGTCACTCTCTGGCTCAGGCTGTGGCGTAATGTGCGCGACGGACAAGGGGGGAGGCAAGATTGCCCTCAACTGCCAGTCGCCTCCCGAGACGGTCCTTGACCCCCTTTCCTCGTACTGTTGCTCTTGCCCAGGCGTCACCATGACAGAGGCTGTGGAGAATTTGGACAAGTCTTCAATGATTGTCTGGAAAATGTTGTCGACGCTGCGCTCACAGTCGTAGTTCAGATATGTCTCCACCAGAGCCTTGGAGTCTGCGCAGAAACGGTTCAGGATGTTGACCACGTAGACCTTTTGGGAGATGGGCGCGGTGCGCCTGGCAAGGAGGGCAAGGTAGATTTCGTTCAAAAAGACGGCGATTTCCAGCTGCAAAACGGTTAGTTCGGGTCCGGCAGCGGATGGAGTCGGACGCGGCGGGCACGAACCTTGAACGACTCTCTCATGTACTTGAGCATGAGCCAGAAGATCTCGCAACAGACGTTGAAGACACGATCGACGGAACTGGCGCCGTTGCGTGTTATGCTAAGACACAGATAAAACTTGATGGCTTGAAGGAAAGTCGTGGGCTCGTTGCTCTTGGAGTTGGTAATGGTACACAGTGGAGAGGTGAAGACGGCGATGTTGTTGTTGAGGAGGGTGTGGATGAGGTGCAAAGAGATGAGCTTGGAGCGCATAGGCTGGCCGCGCAAGTCGTAGAGCTGGTCGGGCGGCAGCACCTTGGTGGAGAGGTTGCAAAAGGATCGGAAGACCAGATAGGCATCCTTGATGTAAACCTCATCCTCGGCGTCCAAAGCTTCGGGGCTGTCATCATGGGAGGATTCAGGGGTGGATTGTTCGGAGACGGATCGTGCTGGTTTCCTCCCCGGCTTGATCTCGGTCACCATGGTGGGCCCGTCGCCCAGATGCGAGTCGTCGAAGCTCTTGCGGTGCTCTAGGTCCTTCAAAGTCAGCTTGCCGTTGGCGTTTTCGTCGCCCTCGTCGGCAGGGGCGGACCCGGGAGCGGCGGGCGCGGGCGAGCCCTCCTTCTGTTCGGCGCCTTGTTGATCTGGTTCCTTTTCTTCGGCTTCGGCGACGCCATTGACGCTGTCGGTCTGCTCAAAGGTGATATTGCTCGAGCTGTGCTTCAGCTTGTCCAAACTCATGCGAGCTTCCTTCATGTGCAGGCGGGTCTTGACTCGCTCGAAAACGGTGCCGACCATCTGGGTCAAGGTGCCTTGGGCCATTTGCTGGTTTCCGGTGTTTCGGGAGAGCAGGAAGACATTGTAGACCTGGCGGACGGCCTTGAGGAGGCCGGCGCCGTGGACGACGATCTTGTCGTTGAGGACGGCGGCCAAGAGGGACTTGACGATCTGGAGCTGGACCTCGACGGCGGTGGTCTCGCCCTGAAAGCAGTCGCAAATAGTGTCGATGGCGCGCTCGATGAGCGGAGCTCTGTCTGGGGGTGGTGGTGCATCTTGGCTCTGGGGTTCGGGGGAGGTGGGCAGAGAGAAGTAGGAGTAGGATATGAGCTTGCCGATGCAGTCGAGTGCGCTGGTGATGAGCTGGACATTGCCGGTCCTGGTGGCGAGCTGCAGAGGGGCAAAGACGATTTCGGGGTCGGGGAAGTTGGGATGGCTTTCCTTGATGGCCGTGAGGGTCTTTTGGAGGGACTCGGTCAGCTGCTTGTTCCTCTGGGCCTCCTTGGAAGCGGCAATGGCCTCCAAGGAGGAGACGAGGAATTTGAGGGAGCTCATGGGGGAGCAGTGGAGGGACCAAGTGCCATTCGCGAGTTGACAGGACGGGGATTCGCGATCAAGAGGCGGTGGATGAAGGAGGCGTTGCGGTCGGTCGACGTGCGATCGGGCGGAATTGCAACAAAATGTGTGTCGGTATGACTAGGCTAGGTAGGGAGGTAAGCTGTTGTTAAGTCGGACATGGAGGGGCGCATGCGCATATGCAGGGCGACGTGGAGAGGGCGATGGCAAGCAGGGGGAGAGGCCCCAATGGGAGGTACGGAGAGGAGGTTGTAGGTAGGTTGGTAGGTTGGTGAAGTCGAGAATCGAGTATGGCCGTCGTCGACTTTGAGGAGAAGGTCGTGCGTGCGTGCGTGGTGGTGGTGGTGGTGTTTATGGTTATGGTGTTGCTGCCAGTTCGGCACGGGCAGATAATATTAAGAAGCTGGACTGGAGGTGTTCGAGATTGAATTGGACAGCACAGCACAGCACAGCACAGCACAGTACAGCACAGGCGATTAATTCAATTTGGAGATGGAGGGAGCTGGCAGGCAATGACGGTCCAAATTTCTTTGGATGGGGGGGACCCCTGACCTGGCCTGTCCTGGCTGCCACGGCCCTGGTCCGGTCCGTCTCCTCGATGCATGCATGCAGAGCAGAGCAGAGGTACTACTACCACGTAAGTAACCTAGGCACACTTAGTAACCCGTATGGGTACCTACACTATGAGCTTTGCTACCCATGCGATGTGCCGAATCGAAGCATGTGGTGAGGTCCGAACACTCACTCACTGTACAGTCATAGAACGGTACTGTGATTGATTGATTGATTGATTGTATTTGCAGTGAGTTGCCCATTAATTATTGTTACTCGACCTACTCTGTACCTAGGTAAATGTACGAACAGGTATGTAGGTATCTATCTATGCATCTCACCTCGGGCAGTGCCAGCCAGTATAGGGATAGTATCCGTACATACCTATGCTATACCAGGAGTGTAGGTAAGCATCTGGTGTACGTGGCCGGCTCTGTAAGGGAGTGTTTCTCTGTCCTGTCCTGTCCTGTCCTGTCCTGTCCTGTCCTGTCCTGTTTCTGTCTTATGTCAGCAATTCGAGGTGGAGACTCCGATCCGAGTCCAACTGAGCACAGACCAAGGGGGAACAAACAGACAAGGAAGGCAAGGTGGTTGGTTGCTTGCCAGATTGACAGATTGGATGAGGTAAGCAAGCAGGCAAGCATCGTATCAGATCAGTCACGTGCACCACGAACGAACGACCGGCCCATCACCATGGAAAAAGGAGGCTTTACGGATAGTTGTAATACATACATGGTAAAAAAGGTGAGACCCACTCCTCACTCAACAATGCCCGATCCCATTGGCCAAGACGCGCCCCGTCTGGTCCCTCGTTTTCCCGGGCTATTCCCACTTTCAAGTCCGAAAAGTTCCTGAGGCCGTCTCGTCTCGTCTGTCTTGGAACCAGACTCAGTCAGTCAATACCAGCAGCGGAACCCGGTTGGCTGGCGCAGGCGTTGGCGTTAAGCAGCACCGGCCAGGCCACCTGCCACAATCTACACTATCGGCCACCCACACAGTCTGTCTGTCTGTCCACTGTCCACCCACTGAAGCCAACGCGCACGCAGTAAATAACGGCTCTCCCTGCGCAGCGCATTTTGTAGGGACGCGCTAATTCCCAATAAGGACTAGCGCCCCAAGCTCCATCCAGCGACGGAGCTCAACGCAAAAAACTCCAGCCCCAAGGAAAGATTCCCGTCCGACAATCTCGAGCATCAAACCTCGTCGTCCCAAAAAAAAAATAATCCCGCGTCGTCGCTTTTCTCTCTCCCCCCTCCCCGATCCGACCCGGCCCTCCTCTTCTTCTTCCTTGTGTCGTCCCAATTCCGTCACCTCGACACGCCCAAAGGCTTCAATTGTTCGACGTCGACGGTCCATCGTCTTGATCCATACATAGTTAACTCCCCTCCGCCAACCAACTACCTTCCTTCTCCCTGCTTTCGCGCGCCGCTCGCGGGAGCTTTTCCATTCACCATGATCTCCACCGTCTTGAGACGGACTGTCCGTCCGAATGTCCTCCTCCGCAGCAACCTCTCCTCCCAGATCCTGAGATGCTACGCCTCCTACCCCCCGCACACCGTCATCAAGATGCCTGCCCTGTCGCCCACCATGACGGCGGGAAACATCGGAGCCTGGCAGAAGAAGGCCGGCGACAGCATCGCTCCCGGCGATGTCCTCGTCGAGATCGAGACCGACAAGGCCCAGATGGATTTTGAGTTCCAGGAGGAGGGTGTTATCGCCAAGCTGCTCAAGGAGTCTGGTGAGAAGGACGTCCCCGTCGGTAACGTACGTTCAGCCTTTTTTTTTTTTTTTTTCCGCCTCTTCATTCCCCCAACATGTCCGTAGTCACGATAAGCCACCGAGAACAGTCTTCGCCCTCCCCTCCCCTGCCAACATCGCGCACGCCACTGGTGACTCCGCCCGTACTGACAATGCATCTGTAGCCCATTGCCGTCCTCGTCGAGGAGGGTACCGATATCAGCGCCTTCGAGAACTTCTCCGCCGCCGATGCCGGTGGTGATGCCGCCAAGCCCGCTCCCAAGGAGCAGCCCAAGGAAGAGGCCAAGCCGGCCTCTGCCCCCACCCCCGAACCCGAGAACTCCTCCGAAGACTTCAACAAGCCCGCCGGCAAGCTCGAGAACGCCCTGGACCGTGAGCCCAACGCCACCATCGGTGCCGTGCGCCTCGCCAAGGAGAAGGGTGTCAACATCCGCACCATCAAGGGATCCGGCAAGGGCGGCAAGATCACCGAGGACGACGTCAAGAAGGCCGTCTCCGCCCCCGTCGCCGCCGCCGCCCCCGGTGCCAGCTACGAGGACATCCCCATCAGCGGCATGCGCAAGACCATCGCCTCCCGCCTCCAGGAGTCCACCCAGAACAACCCCCACTTCTACGTCTCCTCCAGCATCTCCGTCAGCAAGCTGCTCAAGCTTCGCCAGGCCCTCAACGCCTCCTCCGAAGGCAAGTACAAGCTGTCCGTCAACGACTTCCTCATCAAGGCCATTGGCGTTGCCTCCAAGAAGGTGCCCCAGGCCAACTCCAGCTGGCGCGGCGATGTCATCCGCCAGCACAACACCGTCGACGTCTCCGTCGCCGTCTCCACCCCCACCGGCCTCATCACCCCCATTGTCACCGGTGTCGAGGCTCGCGGCCTCGAGGCCATCTCCAACGAGGTCAAGAAGCTCGCCAAGCTCGCCCGCGACGGCAAGCTCAAGCCCGAGCAGTACCAGGGCGGCTCCATCTCCATCTCCAACATGGGCATGAACGACGCCGTCGACAACTTCACTGCCGTCATCAACCCTCCCCAGTCCACCATCCTCGCCATCGGCACCACCAAGAAGGTCGCCGTTCCCGCCCAGTCCGAGGACGGCACCACCGGTGTCGCCTGGGATGACCAGATTACCATCACCGGCAGCTTCGACCACAAGGTCGTCGACGGCGCCGTCGGTGCCGAGTTCCTCAAGGAGCTGAAGAAGGTTCTCGAGAACCCCCTCGAGCTCCTCTTGTAAGGAGGTGTCGGTGTTGAGTGTGTGACGCGTTGCCGCGCGACGGCGGCCGTGTCGGAGAAGGAGGAGGAGGAGGAGGAGGCATGATGAGTTTCGAAGGCGTATCCGGCGTACGATATAGAACGTTGAGGCCGAAGACACGTCCTGTGGTTTTTGCGAAGGGAGGAAAGCGGAGGGCAGTGAAAGACGGGCCGAAGCATACACCATCTGCTCGGCGCCGGACGACGAACCCACCTACCACAACCTACTTCCCGTGTACAATGATCTCCTGACTAATGCTGCATCTCGGGTGCGGAAGAGGTTTCTGTCTTGTACATTTGGTCTCCTTTTCCCCCATTTTACCTAGAAATCGAGCAGTTACCTTTTGCGCTTAAACCAAGCCGCGAGGGCCCTTTGTGTCTGTGTCACTATCGAATCCGCATGCATGTGACTGGCGAACCCAGCCGCCGGCGGGAATGCGCCCCCTTGGCTCGCGCTAACTGTAAACGGCCCCTCCAGGGAAGGTCGGATAATTTATGGGTTCATGGGGAGAAATCAGCACGTGGACCACGCACATCGCGACTTGGTTTGCAGGGGATTTTTGCCGGGGACGTTGTGATCAAGCTACCAAGCAGCGTCGGGCCGCGGAATTGGTTGTTCGACGTCGGGAACAAGCTCTCCCGATCCTTGCTCTTTTAAAAATTAAATATTGAAGTAATTAGAAAATAAAACCGAGCCTTGTGGAAACGCGTATTCCAAGTGGTGTGAACAACTGCTAAAATGTGTGAGAATGTTTCTGCCCCTTGCATTGGGTCCACGCCGAACTACCTTGGTTGGCTTTTTACAACGTACACATGCGGCTTTGAAGCTTCTTTGCTCCGTCCAAACATCGACATGGACCTGTTGTGTAGAAAGATACAGTTTGCAAGGTGGCTGGTTTCTCGCGAGGCCGCCAGGTGGACAATAATAACTATACAGTTGGAAAAACTTATAGCCAGTACTTGACACAATGGCCTGTTGTGTACGCGTAACCAGCGCGGCATTTACCCTCTCGTGGACCCAATCCTGTCTCTTTTTCACGGCTATAGCGGACCCTTTTTTTTGTTTTTGAAACGACTACCGCTTGGGCTTTATGAGAAGACTACTGCATTGTTCCCGAGACGTGTTCCTAATACCATGCAACCATACTCACTGACTGGCATTGTTTGCGCTGTTTGGAGAAGCAATGCTTGTTGGCTGTTTGTGCTTGAAAGACACTTGCCGCATACCCGACGTTGTTCCGTTGGTTCCCTGGTTTAAGCATGACTTGTATCCCTCTGGTTTCTTTTCCTAGTCCCCTCGTAAACATCTGGATTCCCTACGTGAACAGTTTTCCTTCATCAGAAAGAGCAGCTATCGTCAACTTATCGGGTCCTCGGTCGACTAACTCAGTGTCAGATTGCGATTTCAAATTGTAGTGCGGCAATCAAAGAATGCAGCATTCCCCGTGCTGATGGGCAATACGGCTCCTTCAGCGACATATCAGAGTCATCTCAGAGAAGACGATTCGCAGCCCACTCATGGGTAATCCTACAACGGCGCAGTAGTGGTATTTATGCCATTGTCACCCATATTTCTTTCCCCATTATAATCGATCGACCTCATACATCTTCTCGGTGTGTCGTGTAAACCGGCTCATCCGGATGGAGCTCGGTGTTTCGCACTCGGGGAATTTAAACCAATCAAATTCTCATAATTCTCGGGGTATGGCGGGCGATACAGTCTATAGGTGCAGGAATCCCGACGACATCTCGGGGATAAGCGCGTCTTTTTACTTTTCCATCGCTGTCTTCATAGCCTCCGTTTTCCTTCTCCACTGCAACCGATTCATTTAGATCTGATAAGATTTCTCTGTTCGAGTACGATCAGCATTTTGCACTTTATTATCTCTCTGACGCTAGTTGTCTGCACGCCCGAAAAGAGGACTTAAGCGTCACGGAAGACTCGGGCTCAAGAAACAATAAGCCGAGTCACCCGCCTCTCGATTCATACAAGCAGCACAGCAAAGCAATAGTCCCACACTCCAGAATGGACCCCTTGAGAAGTCCGGATCCGCCCCCGGCGGCCCGGAAGAAACGGCGTAGGCCCGCCCTCGCATGCGAGCAATGCCGCCGTCGCAAAGTCCGCTGCGATAGGAACCTCCCCTGCAACACCTGCGTCCGCACCAAACATGCCCTCTGCACCTACGTCTCGCAGACCAATCCGGCGGCACGGCCGCCCCCCAGCCCTGACGCCGGCAGCTATACTACTGGTCGTGTGGCCTCGGCCCACAACAGCCTGACTGACCCGGCTCTCTCGGCTTTCCGGCCCCTGCCGCCGCCAACACACTCGGCTCCGTCCATGACGACGGCCCGGAACGATCTCCCCGTTAGGAAAAGGGCTTCCGGGCCCGACAAGAGCCCCGTACATGGGGCGGACGTCTCCGATGCCGGCTTGGGGATTCCCGATCCCATCCTGCCGACGACCCAATCCCTTCCGGGCCTAAAGGATCCCGAGTCGTCCGCGCTGAGGCTGATCCTCGAGACCGCCGAGGGAACCCCGCTCTTTGCGCCGACGCCCATCGCCGTTGAGCAACGGGGGCCATCCGACTACGCGAAGTGGCGGTCCGCCAACCCCGCGAGGGTCTCTGCTGGGGCCAGTGTTCGCGCGGATTCCGCGTCGACACCCGGCAGTTGTCCCAGCTCGTTCTCGACCGTCAATTCCCTCATGGAGAGGGTGAAACAGCTCGAGCAGCAGTTATCGGACCTCACCGTGAGGGGCGGGAGCAACAGCGACGAGCCGCCCCGGTCTGGCCCCGTTCTGCGCGAAGGTCTAAAGTACAGTCGAGGCTGCGTCAGTAAGACTCGCTACTTTGGACAGAGTCACTGGATGAACTCGACCGATATGGTAAGTCGCACGTCTCTTGACAAGGCCCACGTCCGGGTTCGTTACCTCGCTTTATTTCAGTCCCTTTACACTGAGCCTTTTTGCTGCTCAATCTTCACATCCACTCATCATCGGCAAACGTCGTCGGCAAAGCAGTCCAGTCTTCTGTATTAGGTTGTCCAAATCAAGCATGGCCTTGCTTACACATGCGGTAGCTCTATCGCCTCGTCAACCTCGCCAGGAAGATTGAAGTCGAAGGGACTTCCCAACTCTACGCCGACCTCGAGAAATGCAAAAAGCTAGCCCGCGTCATCAAAGCCCGCCGCGTCCCCGACTTTAGCGCCACGTCCATCGGGAAGGACATGCCGTCCAAGGAGCTTGCCGACGTCCTCGTCGACAAATACCTCGGCACCTTTGAGACGGTCCACCGCATCGTCCACATACCAACGTTCAAGGCCGACTACGAGCAGTACTGGCAAAACCCATCCGAGGCGAGCGAATCCTTCGTCGTCCTCCTGCAGCTCTGCATGGGCATCGGCGCCACTTTCTACGACGAGCGGTTCACTCTCCGCGTCCTCGCGTCCAAGTGGTTCTGGGAAGGCATGTTCTGGCTCATCACGCCGTGCGAGGAGTCCAGGATGACCATCACCGGCCTCCAGATCCGCTGCCTGATGCACGTCCTGCGGCAGACGGCCAACATCGGCTGCGACCTGTCCTGGATCGGCGCCGGCGCCCTCGTCAGGACGGCCATGTACATGGGGCTCCATCGCGAGCCCAACGCCATCGGCAAGATGACCCCCTTCCGCGCCGAGATGCGCCGCAGGCTCTGGCTCACCATCCTGGAGATCGCGCTGCAGACGAGCATCGACTCGGGCGGGCCGCCGCTCATCTCGGAGCACGACTTCGACGCGGAGCTGCCGGCCAACATCGACGACGAGCAGCTCGTCGAGGAGGGGGGGGAGCCGGCCGCCTACCCCGTGCCGAGGGGCGCAAAGACCCACACGCAGATGACGGTGCCCCTCGCCCTGTTCGGGACGTTCGCGGCCCGCCTCGCCGCCGTCAGGCGCGCCAACGACTTCCGCTCCGACACGGTGTACGAGGAGACGCTCCGGCACAGCAACGAGCTGAGCAGCGCGCTGCAGCGGATGATGCGGCAGCTCCAGTCGCACGGGTCGTCCGTGACGGCCTTCCAGCTCCGCTACGCGCAGGTCACGACGTACCGCCTCTTCTTCGCCCTGCACCAACCCATCATCCCCATAGCCCTGCGGAACCCGATGTATTACTTCTCCAGGATGGTCATCTTCGACGCGGCCATGCGGGTGTGCGAGGCCGCTTTCCTGGGTCCCGACAAGTCGGGGTCGGGCGGCCCCGCCAAGCCCTCCACCCCGTCGGAGGTGGACTACGACCGGCTGGTGATCAACAGCGCCGGGACGTACCGCATCGCCACGCTGCAGAGCATAATGGTCGTCGGGCTCGAGCTGTGCAACCTCAAGGAGGACGCGGTAAGCAACGGGCCGTCGATGCCCTTCTTCGGGTCCGAGGCCCAGCTCCGCGGCATCCTCGACATGGTCCACGGGTGGTTCCGCAGGCGGCTCCTGTCCGGGGAGACCAACGTGAAGGGCCACGTCCTCGGCGCCCTCCTCAACGCGCACATCCACGGCCTGGAGAACGACTTCGACGACGAGAGCTTCGAGGAGTACTTCAAGACGTCCTGCCAGGAGCGGGTGACGGAGTCCTACGAACTGCTCCGCGAGCTGGCCGGGGACGGCGCGCCGGAGGAGGGGACGGATATCCCGAGCGTCCACGACCTGGACATGGACTTTGACTACGGGGTCGACGTCTTGGGGGACTGGGATTGGGGGTCCATGGTAAGGCGGACTTTTTTTTTTTTTTTCTCTCCCGCCCCCCGAGTTTGCATGTTGAAAAAAAAGAAAATCTAACTTTTTTTTTGTTTTTTTGCAGGACAACGACGGCCTCATCGCGAACATGAACTTTACCACTTTCCCGGACATGCTGTTTTCCTAGGCCACGAAAGCGTAGGAGGACGCCTTCACGGGGAGCGGAAATTGAAACCTCTCCCGACGAACCCGCGCGGCCTTTTGGCTGGTTTATGATACTCGGTGTGTGGTCAAAGACCCAAGGCCTACATTGTATTACAGTTCTGTTCGGTTATGATTCACGACATTTACGCCACTAGATTGCCAGGCCACAAAAGATCCGTTGGCTATGGCGGATAAAAAGCAATTCATCTCATCAAATTCCATATACAAAGCAAATTTCAAGAATGACAAGTGGTTGATAAGAGATATTTGTACTCACGCGAAGCATTTCGATGCAACCTCGCGTATAAGGAACTGTTAACAAGCCCATGTCCTCTAGATATTACTTACAATTGCGTAATCGTTCGTGACAAAACCACGCTGTACAACTGTTCTGCCTCAGTTCCCAGCAAGATTGAGCTGGTACTGGCTGAGGGGCCGGAACTGCTCACCAGGAATCCTCTATGACCCAAGGATACAAAATTGCTCTCTTTTCTTCAAATCGGAACCCCAGTCGCTAAGCATAACTCTCAAGTGGAGTTGTCCAACTTTGGATGGAAAGAACTCTGTTTCACAACACTTGGCTTGGGGATAGCCTCATGTTTCTGTGGGTCAAAGGTGAAGTTGATCTGAATTGTTGACCCCAGCCCTCGCAAAATACCAGATGAACGCAAAGTCGCGTCTAAGATTCACTCAGACAACCTTGGGTAGCCGAATTTTCTCAAATTCAACTCTTATAAAGCCCCCCGTTCACCGCGCCAAAGCTTTCCGGCCTCCCAACTTTCGCCTTCAGACAACCTCCTCCATTCTCTTCGTTCTAACACAACTTCTGGCTTTTGCTCTCCCCTACAATACCGATATTAATACACAATGGACACAGTGTCGCTCCAGGAGCTCGAGCTCACGCCCGACGAGCAGCAAGCGGTGCCTTTATTCTACTCAGACCTTGAGGTCCTGGATGACCCGGCGGTGCCTTACGAGAATAAGAAATGGATGTTCGACACGATTTTGAGTACGGTGACCCCTGCAGATATCTATTAACACTACGGTCTCGTTGAGAGACTGGGAGGACTAACTGAGCTTGGCAGATGATATGGTGCCCTACCGGTACCACGATGAGCCGCGGATGTTTCCCGACATCAACTTCTACGTCACCCTTCTGCACAACAGACCCAACGACGACAAGGTCTGGGGACTAGTCTACCGGTTCCACGAATGGATCTCCATGATGGTGACGTTCCACCCAGAGGAAGCAGACCAGGCCATCGCGGCCCTGCAGCTCCGCGCCATGTCCCATGGCTGGCCCAACACTCAGGTTCAAGAAACGTCGCCGGCGACCCCACAGATCGAGCAGGTTTCGGCATCCCCAGAGCAGATAATCGCGGCGCAACCGTTTACTTCTCCAATACTGGCTTCCCCTCACCAGGCGAAGAAAGCGAAACCGAGCAACTCGTACCAAACAGATCACCAGCACCCGCTTCTCACGGCAGAGCTCGTCGCTGCCCCGACCTTTTGTTACAAAGGCATCGTCCAGAACATGGACCACTTTGACGAGCTCGACGCTGCTTACGAGCGGCACGTCAGGCGCGCAACGGGCAGGGCGCCCAACGAAGACGCCTCCTGGCCGTGGTCGGCCGAGCAGCAACGCGCCTGTGTCGAAGGCCTCTTCAGCCACATGACCGACTTGGGCAACTTTTACGAGCTGAGAAAGGCACGCGAACGCCTCGCCAAGCTCGAAAGCCAGCAAGGCAGGGGCTCGAACGAGGCTGCCGAGACGCGCTCTAGGAAGCGAAGAAGAAGCGCGGGAGGACAGGCTGCCGGTCCCGAGGTCGCCGCTCGGCCCAAGGGCATCAGCAAGACGGACTGGGCGCTGATGGACGCCGACAACACACCCGCGGAGCTCCTTGAGGCGGTGATTCATTATTGCATTTCAGATGTTGAGATTGAGCTTCTTTGTTGGAGACTGCTGGTGAGAGAGACGATCCCCTGGCCGTTATTGGGAGCTTGACAACGACTAACAGCCATGTTCGCAGCGGGCCGCGATGGATACGCAGCTCGGATTTGCCATGAGGCCGCTCTGGTCTGGCTCAAAGACGGTTGCCATGTGGGAGCATTTCGATACCTTTGGCGAGAGATGGCAGGCTATCTGCGAGAACGTGCTTGTGGGTTGCCGCACCTCCCCTGGATCATTTGACAAAGAAAAATAAAAAAGCCTCCTAACCTCCGACTCCGAATAGGACTGCAAGATTCTCATCCACTCCCTCACTCGAGCAGACTGGATCTGCAAGTACGCAGGCGCGCCCTCCAAAGAGCGAGGTGTAAGTCGGCTTGTCCTCCCCTTTGTCACTTGCGTAAAAAAGAAAATAAAAGAAAAGCCTTCTAACGTCAGCTGCGCAGGGAAAGTTGAGCAACGACTTGCTCAATGGGCGCCGGGATATCCAGAACCAGGTGGGCCGCGACGTCATCAAAGAAAAGACACGGCGCCAGGACTGGACGACCTCGGAAGACTTTGAGATACGCGACAAAGCGGGGGAACTGGTTCTGAAGGGCGGCCATCTGGGCGACAAGAAGCGTCGCCAGCTCGCAGTAAGAAGCCAGCAGGACGGGGGAAGCTGATTGAGGCGCATCGCGCACTTGCTCCTCGGCCGCAGGCGGCTGAAATTATATGAACTTGATGATGCAGATGAAAAGAGTTTAGGGAGTCACCGGAGAAAGTGCTTAGGAAACCCCTCTTTATCCTATGAGGTTGATATTCTTGCCGATGACTTGGCACCAAGGCTTTTTTATTGCAGATAGCTATTAATAGTCAACTCATTGGTACATGCGCTGTCGGCTTGGACTATGATCACAGTCCATTGATCTGCAAGTGAAATAATCGATCCAAGAGAATACTCCACAGAATCATTGACTGAAAGATTTCAAGAAGAATCAGGTTAATGATAAGAATGATGTTGTATCTCTGTCTATGATGCTCTCCCTTTCTTTCTGTGACGATTATGCTTCAGGTCCCTTAACACCGCCCCTTTCCCGTAGACTAACCAGACCAAAAACGACAATCCAAAATAAAACAAAAAATATGAAAAAAAAAAATATGAGAGCTAGTGATGTTATCTCACCCCAGATGATGGAATCGATTTCCCCGAGAGAACGAACCCATATCAAGACTCTCAGATGCCGGAGTCGGACTGCTTCCACTGCGCGTTCTTCGAGTACGAGTTCCACTGCGAGCACTGGTCGTCCAGGTCCTGGACCTTGACGGTGCCGAGGATGTCGTTGGTGCGCTCGAGGAACTGGACGCTCAGGCCCTGGCTGACGTGCCATGCGATGTGGCAGTGGAACAGCCAGGCCCCCGGGTTGTCCGTCTTGAAGGCCACGACGAGCCAGCCCCTGCCGGGCAGCTGGGTAACGTCGCGCCTCGTGGGGTTCTTGAAGTTGAGCTTGGAGGTGTCGGTCTGGGGGTTGAACCTGACGCCGTCGCCCCGCCCGCTGGACGCGGGCTCCGAGTGGCCGAGGACGTAAAAGTCGTGGCCGTGAATGTGCATGGGATGCTGTCGTGTTTTATCAGTATGATGGCGAGACGAGGGGGGGGGGGGGGGGGGGGGTTCCTGATTAAAGACCACTTACAGGAGCAGGGAAGAGGTTCTCGACGACCCAGAAAGCCCACTGCGAAACCGTGAGTACGTCTTCAAAGAAAAAAAGAAAGTGCGGTCTAGGGTATGTGTACTTACAGTGTTTTCGTTGGGCACCTCAAAGACATTGAACTGAGCAGGGTAGTCGGAGTCGTTCTTGGCGAGGTAGGACAGCGTCGGCTCGTCCCAGTCGACGTCCATGTCCTGGCCGTTGACCTTCCAGTACACGCGCTGCTGGTTGGTCGTCCTGCTGGTGTCGACGGTGATGTCCAGGGTGTCGTCCTGCGTCTTCTGGAAGGCCGTGGAGTCGACGTCGACGCTGTAGACGGGCTCGAAGTCCGTCTTGTCCTGGCACTGGGCGTCCGGGGCCGCCTGGCCGGCGTCCTTGGGCATGAGGCTTCCGGACGAGCCCTCGTACTGGAAGATGGCCGCGGGCTTGTTCATGTTGGACGTGCCGCAGAGCCTGTTGGACGGGAACGAGACGTTGAACCAGTAGGCCTTGCTGGCGTCCTGGTCGGCGTTGATGAGGACGTCGTAGCGCTGGCCGACGGAGAGGTAGAGCGAGTCCGTCTCGAAGGGCTTGACGGGCACGAAGTCGGTGCCCGTGACCGTCATCTTGTGGTTCACGAGGGCGACCGTGAAGGTGTTGTCGACCGACATGTTGACGAGGCGGATCTTGTGGACCTTGCCCTTCTTGAGCGTCACGCGGGAGTAGGTCCCGCCGCCGTTCTTGTTCACGTTGGTGCCGTTGAAGAGGATGTTGTCGCTGGCGGGCACGGACGCGGGCGCGGTGAAGGTCGAGCGGATCTCGTCGGCGGACTTGTAGTACCAGTCCGTAATGGGGTAGGTGCCGAGATCCTCGTCGTAGTTCTTGGAGGTCGGTCCGTCGATCTGGATCGCGCCCACAATGCCGTTTGCGTACTGGTCAGAGAAGTGAGAGTGGTACCTGGAAGAGTCAGCTTTTGTCCCGCGGTGTCGAAAGACGAGGATGACGAGCTCACCATGAGGAGCCGTATTGCTCAGCGCGCCACTCATACGTCTTGCTGGACCCCGGTGCGATGGGGCACTCAGTGATACCGTTGACTCCGTCGTTGATGTTGTTGTTCAGCTGTCTGACCCCGTGCCAGTGAATGGACGTGCTGCGTCGTATTAGCTTGAACGCCCGCGGTCGGCATGCCCCCTGCGGCTCTTTACTTACCCGTTTGTTCTGAGGTTGTTGACGACTCTCACGCGGACCTTGTCACCCCAGTTTGCCTTGATGGTAGGCCCCGGGAAGCCGCCTGAAACACATACTGAATTAGCACAGAGTCGCCGTGAGCCTCGAGTGCCATCTCCTACCATTGATGATCATGGCGTTGTTCTTGTCCATGGCGTCGCCGCCCTTGTACGTCGGGGGCTCAGTGAGCACCAGGGTATACTAGGATGCATCAGCGCTGATCCGTCGTCCCGGCACTTTCAAGCCTACCTCAACGGTCACACCGGTGTCAGGAGTCTTCTCCTCGTAAGCGGTGTTGATGTCGAATCCGTCGACCCAGCATTGTCTGTTGCTAGGCGTATTGCATGACTTGAGACCAGTGTTGCCGTCGTCGGGGTTCGGTGCCGGATCATCCTGCCTCTTCGCGACGCCCGAGTTGGGCGGGGCCGCTACGGCGAGGCCATAGAGCAGGAAGAGCACGCCCTGGGAAAGCGTCGACTTCATGTTGTGATATTATCGTCTCCAAGAAACGTCGTCGGGAATCAATAGTGATGCCTGTGAAGCTATGAGTCCCTTGTGTGAGTTGGCTGTCGAGTATGAACAGGACATGGATAGAGTCCTCCACGACTCGTGGTACTCACCTCGAAAGCAACCAATGCTACCGTCCTATCGACAAACTTTCGCGCAATCGTCGATGTAACGAAAGAATGAGAAGAAAGAGAGAGAGAGATAAGAGAGCCAGGCCTCAAGAGCTTCCAGAATTTCAAACCTCAACGGTCGATCCAACCTTTAGATAAGGTGTGAATCCGGCGTTAGCGTGTGGCCACCGCGCCGATTAACCTCGAGAGCACGGTGCTGTCGTTCGGGGATGAGCCGTGGTCCTAGCCTCTTTGGTAAGCGGTTGCGAGGAACTGATGGAGTTTGCGTTCGCGCAGGGGAGCGAGAGAGAGAGAGACACCTCTTCCCACGCCCCACGTACCAGTTAGAGACCTTTATACCAAGAGGACGGGTTGGTTTCAACAAGTTCGGGCCAGGGCAAAGAGACGGGACGATGTTCCCAAACAGTCTGAGTGGGAGTGAGCGGCGCGCGGGTCCTGACAGTTCGGTCCGGGTACCAAGCGTTTCTGTGCCCGTCGCCCCATCATGGCGGTTATCTGAATGGCCAGTCGAGCCCGAGTGAGCGAAGTTCTGCGGTATTCGCAGGCTGCCCATGCCTCTCCTTTTTGCCCATACCCGACCGGCAAAGTGAACCGGTGCGTGGCGAGCAGCATGCAAGAATAGTTCGGACCAACATGTATGGCGCGAGGCTGGATAAATCCTGGAGTGAAGAAGCAGGCAAGGTACGAAGACGGACGGCCGCCGCCATGCAGCCCTCGGGCAGGCGGCGGCTTTCGGGCTCGAATAACTTCCCGCGACGATGATGGGTATATCGGCATAACCACATGCGCGGCTGCTGTGGAAGAATTTCTGCTCTGTATAATGATTCATCACGGGCACGCTTTGCATTTCTTCGTCAACTGCCTCTCACAAGCGCGTTCGGATGTCACGTCCTGCCCAGAGCCTGTATGCTGCTGGAGGCGTAGTAAAGCTGGATGCTCTATCCTCTCCCCGCCCCGGGATCTTTCTCCCAGGGCCATGATCCCGACCACTACAGGAGCGTGGCGACATCTCGCCGCCGACGGCTCTTGGCTCCCGCTGTCTCCCCCAAGTGTCAGTTCACTGAGGCGCCCGTCAACCCTCGGCCGCGACTTGGGCTCTGCGCAAGCAAAGCCTATCTCGCGTTTGGCGGCAGAGGTCTGAGCAGTGTGGCTGAGCCTGTGTCGGGAACGACCACTTCGGCAGGGCGCTCGGCCACGGCAAGCGGCGACATATGCACCTGGCGCCGCTATGTCCCTTTTTGTTTCTTTCGTGACAAGACACACCGCCAACGGTAGGGCACAGCGTCCTTCCTCGGTCGGCACATGCGAGCGGCTGACAGACGCAAAAGCGGTCGTGCGGGTCGTATGATGGGGGGGGGGGGGGGGGGGGGGGGGGGGGGGAAACGTAAACTCAAGAGGATTTCATCTTCTGCCCGAGGATCGAACCAAAACGACGCCAAACAATTCTGCCCCCCTCCGCCTCCTCCTACCATCCAACCCGCCGCGAGCCATCGTTCACTCGCCACTCCCTCCGAGTAGCCGGTCGAGAGACGTGCGGGACGTCAAGTTTGACGTGGCCCATGTTTCTGGTTCAGGTTGGATGAGCGTTACAAGCCCCTCCGAAATTCCGCCCCTCGGTCAGTGGGAGTTCGGTCTGGTAAAGATGCGCGCGGCTATGGCGATAATTTGGCAGATTGGGCGGTGGCGAGGGGGGAGCAAGCTGGCTGGACTGGTGCGATCATGGACGTGGGAAGCCCGTTCCAGATAACACACGCTTGTCACTCTACGAGGGCGGTGGACGGCTACTCCATGACCCTGAGAGGATCGTGCCTGTCGGACGATGTCCATAGGGCTTTTCAAAGCGGCGCATCGGGCCACATCGGACGGGATGACCAGGGCGAGGCTTTGGTGGCGACCCCCAAGGTAGAACCCTCGATTTTCATTGTTTTTTCTAGCTGTGAAGGACGGAGACGAGTGCATTGCATTGAGATGAGCTTGTGTGCTTCGAAGATGACGAGGCGGAACACTCAACCATTCAGTCATCGAGTTTAACATCCTCGGCGCTCAGCATATGGGCGGTAAAAAATAAAACCAAATCAAATTGAGACTAAATCGAGGGAAGGGCCCCTCGGCGCGACTCGGCGGCCGTTCCAACGGCGCCGAGCCAAACCAAACTTTTTATATATATTTTTTTCTAAAAAAAAAAAGGTTGCTTCAAAGAACGTGTGGCGGGTCTCCCATCAGCAGCATCAGGTTATGATGAGTGCTTGGGTGTCTTGTATGGTTCCACATTGAGTTTCTCCGGCGTGGAAGACGTATGCCGGGAGTTCGTCCTGAAGAAGAAGAGAGGTAAAAAAAGTCTGGGCCGGAACCGGCCTGTGGTTGACTGTGAAGACCAAGACCTTTGAAAAGACGGACGAGGCATAAACAAGGTGGGCGAAAAACAAAGAAAAAAAGATGAATTAGCACAACCTGGTTTCGATCCAGGGACCTCTGGGTTATGAGCCCAGCGCTCTACCCCTGAGCTATTGTGCTTTGACGGAGAGGTACTCGTTCGTTGAGAGAGGGCGAGGCACAAGATGACTATTAGGGTTTTGCCATTTGTGGACCGTTTTGGCATTCGCCCGTCCACCCTTTTTTGCCGGTGATTCGGACTTTTGTGTGACTGGGGATTGTACGCTGAGTGGGTCCTTTGTCGGTGCAGGATTTTCGCTTTTTCAAGGTTCCGGCGGATTGGCCTGACCTTGTTCTCGGACGAGGGCAGCAAAGAGAGGGCCGAAGGGCCCATGGAAATCAGATAAACGGGAAGTGGATAAGTAGAGAAGAGGCAAGGGAAAATTGTGCAAAATACCACCTGGTTCGAACACCTGTGAAGGCGTGCATTCTCTCCTAAGCAGTGGGTAACTCCGCGACTTCCGGCGGCAAGGACCACGGGCGGCGGAGGAGTGGGGCCGTACGGCTCGGCTTGAAGGTTGACCCACTCGGCACATTCTGCTGACTAACAAGGCGGCGTCGCATCACCCTCCATTTGCAACCGGGACCATGACGGGGGAGACCTTAGCTGGCTTGGTCCACCCAATAAATCCAGCTTATATTGTCAACGTAGAAACCTGAACGGCGCCGAGAAGCCCACAGGGAAGCATTAGAATTCTTTTCTTCTTCTCGGCTTCAAAGATGATGGCAGAGACAGACCATGTGAATCCTCAGAAGTCGGTTTGACGAGCTTGGTGTGTTGCCGCGTCAAAGGCCCCCCCCTATCTTCACCTCCAGTCGTCGGTGCACCACCGTAGACGTGCCAAGTGCATCTTCGCGAGCCAGCCACGGCAGTCTATCCTTCCGAGGGCCCGGGTGGTCGACCGTCTATTGACATCGTTGTAAACTTCTTTCTGCCATCTCTGCTACTATCATGTGTGGGTTTTGTACCATTTCCATATTCGCTCCTGTTGACGGCCTTTCCAAGATACAGGGTGAGAGACGGCTGTCGCGGGTTACGAAGCGAAGACATTCGGAGCTGTCAGGAATGCCCAAATCCCACCCACACAAATAGTGAAACCAAGTCACACCAGCGTATGCTATTCAACATGTGACGGAACCCAGCTGCTTCCTGCGGACAGGTCCAGTGTGTATCGGGCTGGTTACAGCAAAGATATCGCAGTCGCGCTTTGCACTACGCGCCTTTTGCTCCAGCCGTTTTCGAATGGCTGGTCGGTCTAAGGGGGAAAAAAAGTTCCAAAACTTGCTCTATCCGAGTACGTCCAGATTGATCTGTCAAGGGCCTCCCTCTTTCGCTTGGCCGATGCAACCTTTTTGAGTCATTTTCGCACAAAAAAACAACAACAAACCGATAACCCGATGGATGTGTTCATCATGATATCCTCCTCTACTTTTTGAACAGAAAAAAAAAAAAAACGCCTTTTGCCTCCGATGGATATAAAATGCTGTCGGAGGGCTTATGTGCCCAAGAGTAAAACCAAAAAAGTAAATAAAAATAAATCCGTCTCAAGTCGTTCCATTCGTAACGTGGCAAATTCAGAAATGAGATTTCATCCCTCTACCACTTGATGACCTTTGTGGGGAAGTACTCGTCGATGAGCTCCATGTAGTAGGGCTGGTTATTTGCGTTAGTGACTGGCTGTTAAGATGGGTGGTCCGCTGGCTAGAGAGCCGGGCCGGGGGGGGGAGGGGGAAATACCTTGAGCTCCTCGACGGTGGGGGCGTCGTCGGACTTGCTGTACAGGTCGTAGGGGTTGAAGGCCAGGACGGCCTTGAGGAGGTCCTCGTCGCCCTCCTTCATGAACTCGCGGTAGGCGCCCTCGCGGTGCCAGGGGTAGAAGGAGTGGTAGCGGATCATGGCGAGGGCCTCGCGGGGCAGGGTGGACTGCTCCTTGCAGACGGTGTACATGTACTCGTCGTGGCCCCAGGAGATCATGAGGTTCTCGATGCCGCAGCCGGGCTCGTAGATGCCGTGCTTGGTGCTGTAGACGGGGTGGTGGCGGTCCGGGTTGCCGGCGAAGGTGCCGGGGAGGACGATGCGGTCGTCGAAGGCGCAGCCGACGGGGAAGGTGTCGCCGACGACGTCCCACTGGCCCTCGGCGCCGTAGAAGTAGAGGAGCTTGCCGAGGTCGTGGATGAGGCCGGTGAGCTGCATCCAGCGGGGCTTGCCGTCGCGGCGCATGGCCTCGGCGGTCTGCAGCAGGTGCTGGATCTGGGAGAGCTCGGTGTCGGGGTCCGAGTCGTCGATGAGGGTGTTGAGCTTCTCCATGGCCTCCCAGATGGTCATCTCGTCGCGGCACGGCTTCCGGCCGGTGACGTCGATGGCGAACTTTTCGCGGGCGGCGAGGTTGTACTCGACCGTCTGCTTCTCGTGCTGCTCCTTGTAGAAGCTCTTGACGCGGTCGCAGGCGTCCTCGTACTGGCGGAAGGCCGTCTTGTCCTTGTCCTGGTCGAACTTGGACTCGCCGTAGGCGTTGTCGCCCTGCTGCTGCTTGTTGACCTGGTCCTTGAGGATGTTGACCTCCTCGACAAAGTCGGTGGTCTGCTCCAGGGCGTGACCGTCGGTCCGGTAGGGGACGGCGACAGCAGCGGCCATTGTGGCGGTTGGGGATTCGAAATTAAGGATTAGGAAGATGCCAGAGAGATGCAAGATGGAAAGAAGAAAAGCCGCTGTATATGGGGAAAAAAGGACGGGATGCTTCTATTGGTTATCACTCAAGATGGTATACTGAAGACGAGAGTAGTTTCTCGTACTTGAGCATCAGGGAGACAGCATTTAAATATGTATATTCGAGAAGACAAGACCAGACGGAGTATGGGATATGCTATTCCGGACAGACGCCGAGATGGAGGGGAAGATCGGAAAACCCTACCATGGCGGAGGTACCTGATGTTCACGCCACACGCCGTACTGGGCCAAGGTACTGTCGTCATGGAGGGCCTGGCTGGACCTACTTGAACGGGATGGGAAAAATCAGACAGGCAAAAAAAAAGGGCGGGAAAAAAAAAAAAGAACAAAAAAAAAAAAAAGCCAGCTTGGTCACGCAGCCCGAATCGACATTTTCCATGCTAAACAAAGAAACCCCCCCGCGCGAAGATCAGGGCGGGGTGTGATGTAGATTGGAGCAGGAAAGACGGGGCAAAGGTCCAACTCTGTGGAGAGAGATGCGACGAGATGCAACCGGAGGGCGAGGGGATTCCAGGTTTTGGATTCCGGTTGTTTGGATAAGGACAAAACCGCCGAAGGCCCCTGGCCGAGCCGTCGGGGTGTCCCGCTTTTCTTTCTTAGCTGTCGGGGAAAATCAACACTTTCGTGCATCACGTGATCTGGACTGCTTTCGGGATCGGCGGTCTAGTTCTATTTGGGACTAGCGGAAAACCTGTAAGAGAGAGCCAAAATCCCGATGCCTTCATTTCTGGCAATTATCCACGAGACGATCGATCCCTGCATCTTCAACGGTTGTCAACGCTTATTCCGCAACCTTCACACCACCCCGCCTTTCCCATTTCCCACGTCAAAAATCGCATCCTGGGATGGCCGAGAGCGAGATGCAACGTGACGGGCACCCCCTCCCTCTTGCGGTAAAGCTTAATTGCAGTCCCCCCCCCCCGGCCACTTCATCATGGGATTTGCAAACCAGTCTCGATTATTCCCTCTTTCGGCGGCGCTATGTTCCTCCCATGCATGCAGGCCACGTCCATCCCCGCGTGCTTCCCCCCTGCTCCTTTCCAGTAATGACTTTGCACTGATTGGATCTACATAGCAGCTAGGCAAAAGCTGCCCTGGTTCGCCGGTCCAAGGGTCCCTTTGCCCAGACCAGACTCTTGCCCGACCCCCCCTCGTTGTGTCCCGGCCTTCCCCCCGAGCCTCTAATCCAAGCACCGCATTGAAGCCGTTCCTGGGGCCTGGCATCAGTATTGGTCACAGCTTGCCGCGACTCCTTTGTAGGAAAACCGCGGTTGACTCCAATTCATGCGGGGAAGCTGTTCCGTACACCCCGGGGCTCTTTACTTTGAATAGGTATTCCCCGCAGGACCTTGAACAGTCGCTGCCGGACCCCAAACTTTCCGGGTGGATAATAACTTACACACAACAACGTTCACGCGGACGATGCGCATGCGGGTGAGAAGCATGGCAGCAAGCAAACCAGCGCCAGCCGGCCAAACATGAGGTCGAAATCAACTAGGTATTCGTAGGTCGGTGGAACAGCGAAATATGTCCGATTGTTCTTCAGCATGCTTCACTCGCCATCGCCTCCGCCAAGCCAGCCAGCCAGATATTTTCCTATCGCAGACACGGAATCTATACCATGCCGGGTATCTATAGATGCTAAAACCAAGCGAAATCCAAGTCTGGGGGACGCGTCCCGTCCAATCCAACCCAGCCCACCAAGACTATCGTGATCCGGTACCAATCCCAAGCGGGACACAACCCCTCATCAGCGGCGGCCGCCAAAAGAGGAGAGAGAGAAGAAAAAGAAAAAAAAGCCATCCCCGTGACTCAATCCAAGAGGCCCTCGTCAAACACTCCCCGGACGGCTGTCCCGCAAACCCCCGGGTCCTGCCGACCCTCATCCCTCGCCCATGGGGTGCCCGTCCACCCACCCCCATGCACTCATCAGCTGGTCGCGCACCGCCGTCGTGGGCCGCGCGTGGGCCTGTTCGGTAATGCTCAGCACCTTCAGCAGCGCCTCTTGGTCGTGTCTGTTGTCGAACCTGTCACCAGCTGTAAAGGGGGCCAAGTTAGCGTCCAAGACACACGGAGCTCGGTACGAAAATGGGACGGGGGCCAAGTCTGATAAGAAAAGAAAAACAAAAATAGAATAGAATAAAGAGCCATGGCGACAGAGCGTACCGATGGCGATGCCCATGCAGGCCGTAAACATGGCCGGCGGTGACCACTGGTTGCACATGCCGATTCCGCACAGACTCCGTAGCAGTTCCTGAATCTGCTCCGTGAGCCGCTTCTCTGCGGCCTTGCGGCCGCCCCCGACCCGCGGTATGCTCGGGTTGAACAGCACGAGGTACATTTCGGCGAGGATGTGATGTTGGACGGCGATGACTGGCGAGCTGTTAGTCTGGCGTTCGGGTTATGCCTTGTCGCCGACACCGCTCATGCTGAACAGCTCATCTGCCGTTGTCAAGAGTCGAGGCAGGCAGATGGGGCTTGACTTACTGTGACACGCCTTCTGGTACCACACCTCGGGGAAGGCCTCGTCTCCCCTTCTCTCGCGGAAGAAGATGGGCGTGTACGAGGACGGCAGCGCCTTCTTCCACTCCCTGTTTGCCATCTCGAGCTGGCCCCATTGCAGGACGGAACCGGCCTCCGACCCGAAGCAGAAGTTGAGCACATCGGCACAATGGACGATGGCGCGGTTCGCCCAGACAAAGTCGTCCCCCGGCGCCGTCGAGCGGTCGACGATGGCGTGGCTGAGGTTCATGCGGACGACCTGCTGGTTGATGACGGCGCTGTAGATCTCCTGCCTCAGGCCGGCCCAGAAGCAGGCCGCGGTCAGGGTTCCCGGCGCCAGGAAGCGGTCGCCGGCGTTGACGAAGGCGTGGATGCCGAGAAGATGGCCGTGCGCGTCCTGGCCGAGGGTGTTGACGTCAATCTCCTCGAGGACCCGGAGGATGATGGTGGCGGCGAACAGGTTCTCGTCTGACACGGTGCCGGCGTGGTCGAGCAGCGGGATGAGGTAGTTGAGGCACTGCTCGTGATAGCGATTCGAGGCTAGCGAGTCGTAGGCGCTTGTCAGGCTGAGATGCCGCGCCGCCAGCGCGAAGATGGCGTTGAGGAGGATGGGGCATGTGCCGGACCGCTGCGGCACCTCGGTCTCGAAGTGCCTGATGGGGTCACATAGATCGAGCTGCGTCGCCGGTCAGTTGTCTTTTCCCCTTGCCGCTCGAGAAAGGGGGCGGGGCGCCGGCCTTTGACATACCCAGAACCCTAGCTTCTCCACGTAGTGGCGGAAGAGAGTGGCTTCTTGGCGGCCAATGAGCGGCCATGCGGGACGATCGGTATATATGCCTTCGAAGGGTGGCAGCACGGACTGCATAGGAGGCAGAGTCACGGCCGCGTCAGACTGAGACGGCCCTCGTCTATCGGCATGGCGGCTGAGGTGGTCGGCACTGGGGGTGCTCGGTGATGCTCGCGGCGGCGGCAGGACAGGCTCGTCAACGCCACGGCGGCCGTGGCGGCCCTCGGGTGGGCTTCCGTGAGCGTTGTTATGGCTGTTCTCGTCATGCCTCCCATGGTGGTTCGCGTCTTGACACCCGTCGGGGAGAGGCCAGCTCGCCGCCTTGGTCGCCTGTAGCGACGGACGGTCAGCCGAGACGGCGGAACCTGCAACGGTCGTGGTGGGCGGCGAGGCGTCGGTCGATTCGAGGTCTGCGGAAGCGGAACCGACTACGGACTCGGCGCTGTCGTTGTCATCGCTGACGCCAAGCTCGACCCCTCGCGTCTCGTCAACGAACTTGAGCCTCTTGGGCGGCGCAGGCCACTTGTGGCTCTCCTTGAAGACGGCGTGCTTGGGAGCGCGGAACTTGTAACCCTTCTTGCACTCCCTGCCCGTCACCAGGCACCGTCCGCAGACGGGGAGAACGCGGTCACACCGCAGGTGCTGTTCGCGGCACTGCTCGCTGTAGGTAGGTCGAGTTTGCAGTCAGCCAAGTTGCCTTTCAAAATAAATAGAGATGGACCAAACATGGGAGAATTCTCCCTCTGCCAGGGCCTTTCGCTGGCACCAACAGAGAGCATCACCACCGCCGGCGCCCGTTGAGTCTTCTTTCTTGCGGGCCGCCACGAGCTGAAGGCATCGCTTGAGCTAATCGGCCACAGCATTCTTGTCTCTCGTCTCTCGTCTCTCACCTGGCTCTCGTTCTCGCGGCCTGCCGTCTGCCCAGCGAGCGTCGAATAGCCTCGTTGAGTCCGAAAGAGGCGTTTTTCCCCGAAGCGACCCCTGCCCCTCTCGCGGTGGATCATCCCCCCTCTCGAGTCTCACTCACCAGGTGGTGGCTCCCAACGAATCAGACGCTTCGGGAGATGGCATGACTTGAAAGGTGCAATTCTTTCCGGAGCCACACGGGCTGCAAATTGTCGAATGAATTGAAACCCGGGGAAGATGGAGCAAGATCTGGGGAGCCCCTCGATTTTTGAGCAGATCTGTGGGATTTGAGTTGAGGCTCTCTCGAGTCCGGGGCAGCCAGTGACGTGTGTGGGGGGGGAGGGAAGGGTGACTTTTTCCGTACCCAGGGTCGTCTCGTCCACACCCAGGCCGTGATTTGGTCAGCAGACTCCCGACGACACACGCTCTCCACCTGCGAAAATTGTTCTCTCACACGCGCACACGTCTGGTATGGTATTCGTGTCTGTTGTGCATGCACAACTTACTACGCCTGTAGGGATAGATACCCCTAGGCAAGGCAGTTAGTTATGTTATACCTCGACATGCTTACATACTCATTATTGTGTACGTACCTGGCCTTTCTTCCCTTACCTAGGCAGGTAGGTAGGTAGGTAGGTAGGTAGGTACCTACCTCCTCTGTGTGCCATGCCTTCTGGGAAAGTCCTTCCCGCGCAATATCGCTCGCTCGCTTGCGTCTGTTGTCGCGATGGGGAGGGAAGGAACAAACAAGGGGAAAGAAACAACGAGCAGTCAATCAATCAATCAATCAATCAATCAGTTACCTAGCCGCTGTGGCTGTGTGTGGCTTTCTATTCCTGTGGCTGTTTCTGTGGCTGTGACATTCTTCATCGAGATCGAGATCGAAGCATTTCGGCCTCTCTTCTCTCAACTTCTCTGAATCACTCCCTATCTGCCACTACCCCACTTCTCGTCTCCCATCACCATCATTGAGCCAACATCCCGACACCACACACACACACACACACACCATCTGGACTTCTTCCCGGTGGCTTGGATCCAGACCAGATGAGGAGCGACACATTCGACAGTCCAGCTGACCATTCATCCTTGACACACACATACCACGTTCATTTCCCCGCACGCTAGAAGGACGCCAGAGAAACTCAATGGCAGCAAAACGGTCGTCGGCTCGAGTCGCCCGTCAGGCTGTCCCAGTCCATCGGACGCGGGGTCCCCTGAACATGACTCTTTACCTTATCTCGACGCACGAGTCGAGCACCGCCGACGATCATTGAAGAGGGGGAAAGTGTCTGTCGCCGGGGAGGTAGTAGTACCGTCCGTATTGCTCCGCGTCTTGCGACAACTTCGGCATCACTGGCCCCCGGTCCATGTTCCTTGACCTTCCGGCGCCTGGTGGGGATATTCGACGCGACGACGTTGATTAGCTGACCACTCCGAAGGTTGCCTTTGACCGCCGAGCCAATTTGCGAATGGATGCGTGCGATACCAGCCCGTCAGTCAATCCAGTTCCATCCCGAGTCTCTCCCCTTCCATCCCCTTCAGATTCGGGGCCCCAGTCTTTCGTCGCTCTTCGTCAAACTTCGAGCCCTTTCTTTTTGTGGGCTTTCACCCCGACCTAGTGTCCCGGCCGCGAGCTTTTCTTTTCTTTCATAAGCTCGCCTTTTCCCCAAAACATCCAAAGATCCGTCCAGCATCTCCAACGGCGTCTTTTTCCTTTTTTTCCCCATCTCATCTCCTACCTCGGGGCCAAAGCTTCCCACCCTCCTCCCCACACCCGCACCCACGCCCTCCTTCTCCTAACCGCCTCATCGACTCTGCGCAAACAACAACCAACTGCGACAGAGCCGCAAGCAAGCACGCACGCACGCGACACCGTGCAACCGCAGAACCCCCAGTTCCACATTTCTGCCGCATTGCGCCGCCCGTCACGATGGCGTCCAAAACGGCCCCCGACGACAATACCGTCACCGCCGTCGACTCTGTCCCCGATGTTGGCGACCGCTCGGCCAAGCTGGCCAGCACCTTTGTGCAGAATGCGAAATCCGCCACGGACAAGGAGCACGCCATGACACTGTCCCAGGGCATCAAGCTGTACCCCAAGGCTATCGCCTGGAGTATCCTCATCTCCACATGTATCGCCATGGAGGGCTACGATGTCAGCCTCGTCAGCAACTTCTATGCCTTCCCTCAGTTCAACCAAAAGTACGGTGTCCTCACTGCCGACGGCACCTACCAGGTCCCAGCCCCTTGGCAGGCCGGCCTCAGCAACGGTGCCACCGTCGGCGAGATCATCGGCCTCTTCATCAACGGCTGGGTCTCGGAGCGCTTCGGCTACCGCTGGACCGTCATCCTCTGCCTCCTGCTCGTCGCCTGCTTCACCACAATCTTCTTCACCGCCCAGAACGTCCAGACCCTGCTTGTAGCGGAAATCCTCTGTGGAATTCCATGGGGTGTCTTCCAGACCCTCTGCATCACTTACGCCTCCGAGGTCTGCCCTGTCGCCCTGCGCGGCTACCTGACCACCTATGTCAACTTCTGCTGGGGTCTCGGCCAGGAGATCGGTATCGGCGTCATCGTCGCCATGCTCGACCGCAAGGACGAGTGGGCCTACCGCATCCCTTACGGCCTGCAGTGGATGTGGCCGGTGCCGTTGGCCCTGGGTATCTACTTCGCCCCCGAGTCGCCCTGGTGGCTGGTGCGCAAGGGCAGGATCGATGAGGCCAAGCAGTCGCTGCTACGCCTGACGAGCAAGGGCAAGGACTCCGACTTTGAAGCCGACGAGACCGTCGCCATGATGGTCCACACCAACGCCCTCGAGGAGAAGATCACCGAGGGCGCCTCCTACCTCGACTGCTTCAAGGGAGTCGACCTGCGCCGCACCGAGATCGTCTGCATGGTCTGGGCCATCCAGAACCTCAGCGGCAACTCCTTTTCCAACTACTCCACGTAGGTTCCCCCTATTGTCTTATTTCCTTCCGGTTTTCTTCCTTGACATAACGCTGTCTACGTGACGCGACGACAACAACGCAAGTGCTAACGTACGCACATAGTTACTTCCTCAAGCAAGCCGGTCTCTCGACGAGAAATTCTTACAACTTCGCCCTCGGACAGTACGGTATCAACATGGTCGGCGTCTTTGGCGCCTGGTTCTTGATGTCGTGGGGCATTGGCCGCCGCACGCTATACCTGTACGGCCTCGCCGGTCTCTGCAGCATGCTTATGATCCTCGGATTCCTGGGCCTTGTGCCGGAGGAGCACCGTCAACAGGGTGCGCTAGCGACAGGCAGCATCATGATAGTATGGGCCCTCTTCTACCAGCTGACTGTGGGCACCGTGTGTTACTCGCTGGTCAGTGAGCTGCCGTCGCGCCGCCTGCAGATCAAGACGGTCGTCTTGGGACGTAACCTATAGTAAGCCAATCTCCTCACCCCCCGTGCCATCCCCGGCTCATGTCACTTTCCCAATTCAATGAATAGTAAGCTAACCCTGTTACCCCGCAGCAACATTGTCGGCATCGTCAACAACGTCCTCACGCCCTACATGCTGAACCCCAGCGCGTGGAACTGGCACAACTACACTGGCTTCTTCTGGGGCGGTATCTGCTTCCTGTGCTTCATCTACACGTACTTCCGCGTGCCGGAGCCACGCGGGCGCACCTACGCCGAGCTGGACAAGCTATTCGAACAAAAGATCAGCGCGCGCCAGTTTGAGCGCACCAAGGTCAACGTGTTTGATGAGGAGATTGACGAGAAGGCCATGAGCAACTACCACCACCAGATTCGCGTGTCGCACTCGGAGAAGGACGTGCCTGTGTAAAGGAGGGGAGGGGAAGGTGGAGAAAGGGGCAAGGGGAATTTGGAGAGTTGCAAGAGGAGGAGGATTTTCGTCTTCACTGACGGAACACGTCTGTGCAGCGGCAAACGACTGCACGCCGACCACCAAGACGGCCCAGCCCATGACGGATGGAAGACAACGTAATGCTGTAATGCACGTATGTAATTCTGACGACGTATATGAAATCTACCAAGACTGTATAATCACACGATCCACCATGCCGTGCTGTGCCTCCAATGCCTGTACGACAAACGAAAACAAACAAGACTTGGGCGGCACGAAGTCCGTCCCCCCCGCATTTCCCCACACACGCGAGTTTTGGGGCCGCGGTGATGAGGAGGGGATGTGGCTACCGGCGGGAGAAAGCGGAAGAATGTATGTCCTCTTCTGTCAGGGGGGGGGGAGAGGTCTTCGGAGTTTTTGGTCCTGTTTGGCTGCTGTTCCTTGGCATGTTTCTTTATGGTGGATTTGTTACCAGGGCCAGTTTGGAAGTTCATCATGACTGACAACCGCGGCGAGACGCCGAAAGCATCCGGATCTCTCGTCCTTACTCGGCACCAGCACCGGTAATGACAATGCAGAAACCTCCCACCAAGCGGACCAACCATGCTTCCCCTGCTCTACCCACCTGAACTCGCACCTCGTCCCCGCCAACAATGGCAATGCCCTGGATGAACCACACATTTGTCACGCTCGTGACCTCTGCTAGTCTGGAAAACGGGCATGCAGAGCCAACGACGGGGAGAACCGGGCAGAGTCTCCACCCCTCGTCACCCATGGAGAAGAAACCAGTATTTCCCTGTCGGGTTCTCTTCTCATCCCCTCCCCCAGACCCCCGGCCATCAAGTGAGCATTGGCCTTCCATCATTGGCTCCCCTCTCCTGGAGTCTGCGGGGAGATGCAGAGTCCCCTGCCCAACCTGTATGACTCGCGCTGCTACTCCAGCTTCCCCTCATGCTCCAATCCATGCTCCAATCCATGCTTCCCCAGACGAATCCTCGTCGTTTTCCGCCGTTTGCCTGTTGCGTCCCGTTCAACTCTTCCACTTTTTCCGACTATCCAACCTACTGCCCCCCTTTACCCTTTCCGTCGTATATTGCTGTGTGTTACATGCCCGTACCAGCTGTGTCATCTCACCGGACCCCCGGCCAAGGCGAAACCTAGGGACCTTAGGACTCCGTCCGCTCGTCCCGGCTCCGCTCCCGGTCTCTCTCCGATAGTGACCATGGATGTCTCGGAGTCTCGTCGCCCGCCCCCCGGCCCGGCCAGCCCCGCAATCCGCCGTACACGCCACTCTTCCTCGACCGCCTCGGCCGCTAGCCCCCGCGATGGGTCGAGAAAAAGGAGCCTCGGCTCCACAGACAAGCATTCGCCAGGCTCCGACGAGCTCCCCGGGTCCGTGGCCAACCGCCGCAAATTTCAAAAGGTCAGCCGGGCCTGCGACTTCTGCAAGCAGCGCAAGGCCAAGTGCAGCGGCACCATCCCCTGTGATAAGTGCACCCGCAAGCGTCTCACCTGCGTCTACGACGCCAAGTACTCTCGTGGGAGACCCCCGACGCCGCCGCCGTCGTCGGCTGCCTGGTCTACCACATCCCACACCGGAGCCTCTCATCGCGGTTCCGTGGCCGGGCCGGAGGAGTCTGCCGTCCTGCGTCAGACCACAGAACCGGTAGAGCGCTATGCCGTTCCCCTATCCTCGCGGACGCTTCGTAGCCAGGTCCGCGACAGGCCAGTGCTTGCGTCACGAGCGTCGCCCGAGCTCGGCATGGCAGAGATACAAGGCCAGATCTTCGACCCGACCTCGGGCGTGACGTTCCTGCACAGGGCGTGGAAGCGCCTGTCGAGACACGACAGCAACATCGTCCCGGCCGAGCTCAGCGCTTCGACCGAGGGCCAGCCGCTCATGCTGGCCGGCGACAAGCCCCTACCTCCCATCACGGACGACGACGTGGCCAGCCTCGCGCTCCCCGAGTCCAAGGAACTGCAAGACCTGCTGGCCCTGTACTTTGACGTTTGCATAGCGACGTACCGCGTCCTCCACCGCCCGTCCGTCGAGGCCTGGCTCAGCGTCATGGTGGACAACCTCCGCCGAGGAAAGCCCGTCTGGCAGGACATTGGCCGCAGCAAGGCGTCCATCGTCCTCACGACGCTCGCCGTGTCCACCGCGCATCAGGAAAAGTCCAAGGGTTCTGGTTCGCAAGACGACGAGACGCTGTCGCTAGCCAAGAGCGACCGGCTCTTCTGCATCGCCCTCCAGCTGTCGGAGCGGGAGACCGGGCTCCCCCGGCTCGAGTCCGCCCAGTCCCGCCTGATCCAGGTCCTTTACCTGCTCACGACGTCGCGGATGAACCGCGCCTGGTACACGTTCGGGAACGCCCTGCAGATCATCTCGGCCCTGGGGATGCACCGCAAGACGGCCAAGAAGCGGCACCTGACCGCGGGGAGCGCCGACTTCATCCAGGCCCAGTGCCGCATGCGGACGTTCTGGACGGCGTACGTGCTGGACAAGTATCTGGGCGTGATCCTCGGCCGGCCACGGCACTTCCACGACGACGATATCGACCAGGACTACCCCGACAGGATCGAAGACGAGGACATGACTGCGCATGGGCCCGTTGAGCGATCAGAGGAGCATCTGGACTGCCATATTGACGCCCTGATATTCCACGCCAAGTGAGTAGTATTCTCGAGGCCAGGGGGGGGGGACCTCATCCTCTAGTAGATGCTGACGCTTGCCAGGATCGCGCAGATCATCGGCACCACGTCGAGGGAAGTCTACTCGATCAAGCTCATCTCAGAAGAGGAGCGGGTGGCCGCCGCCCACCGCCTGAGCGGGAAGATGCACGACTGGCGCGCCAGCCTGCCCCCCCACCTCGGCTCGGTCCGGCCGTCGATGCTCATCCCGAGCTTCCGCCGCCAGGCGACGGTGCTGAAGCTGGCCTACTCGCACGCCGTCATGCACGCGAACCGGCTGTTTCTCCTCGGGAAGCCGAGCTGCGGCAGCGAGGCGCAGGTGGCCGAGTGCGTCGGGGCGGCGAGGACGGTGCTCGAGGCCGTCGACGGCATGGCGGCCGAGGGCCCCATATTCCACGCCTTTTGGTGGACGCAGTACGTCACCTTCTGCGCGCTGCTGGTGACGTACGTCTGGGACATACAGCGGAAGCGGCTGTGGGGGCGCGGCCGCCTCCCCCTCGAAGGCGAGGGCGAGGGCGAGGGGCGGGCGAGGCACGCGAAGCTCATGGGCCTGGCCGAGCGCTGCCAGACGCACCTCGCGCACGCGACGGCCTCCAACTCGCCGAGCCGCCGGTACGCCATCATCCTCGAGGAGTTCCGGACGGAGAGCCTCGGCCACATGGCGCGGAGTAGCCAGGCGCCGGCCGCGCAGCAGCAACAACCGCCCCAGCAGGCGTCGGCGGCGGCGGCGGCGCTGTCCCGGCAGAAAAGTCACGAGAGCCAAGGGGCGGTGACGGCTGTCGACGGGCAGGCCTTCGCTACCGCCTACGCCGCCGCCGCCGCCGAGGACGACGACGATGGCTCTGGGCAGGTCGAGCTCATGAGCCAGGGAGATGCGGGGCTCTTGGGGTTCAGTTTGCTGGACGAGTGGGAGACGACGGACTGGCTGGAGCTCGACTCGTCCGCCTTTGGTCCGTACATGGACGTTGATGCGAACCCGCTCGCTTGGATGCCGGGCATTGGTGGGTGAGATTCACAGGAGAAAGAAAGGTCCATATTCATAAGAAAGCATATTGGAAATACTGTGTGACTAAACGGTGAACTTGTTCAGGTTCTCGGGCCTCGTCTCTTGTGCGACGCGCTTGATCTCCTCTTCCTCTAGCTCCTGTAAAATTTTCGAAGCCCCGCCTCGTCTATCAGTTGAACCTCTTGTTCCTCTCAGGGCCGTTGAGCTGCCTAAAGATGCCCGCCGGCAGCTCCCGGACCTGCAGGTTGGACTCGACACTAGGTCGAGGGGTGGCGCTCTCGGGCAGAACCACGGTCGCCGCGCTGCACGCCCCAGGAGGCGAGGAGCCAGGCCCCTCGTCGATGCGCCGACCAACGGGTCGTCCAAACGTCCCAGGCTCGCCTCCGTCTGTTTGTCTCCGAGCGAGGGGAGTAGGCGGCCAGCTGGATGCTTCTGGACCGGCAGTGGCCGAGGAGGCCCGGCTGCTGCAGGTAAGTGTGCGCCTCTCGACCTAGTGACGGCGGGCGCCGTCCCCGTCTTGGCGAGGAGGTCCCGGATGCGCTGCCGGGTGAAGTGCGTGGCCAGAGGTATGCTGAGTGATGGGGGATGCTGTTTTCCGTAGTCAGAGTTAGTGAGGGACAAGGGGGAACAGATGACTTGCAAACAACAGGAAAGATAATAAATCAGGCTCAGCCACTTTGCCGGTTTGCAGCCGATGATGATGCCCCTGTACGAGTGAGTGCCCATTATTGCGGAAGTCTCTCATCGAGGATGACGGATTCTTATCCTTGAGTCCAGCCACACCCTGGTTGATTTGTGTCCAAATCCGTGCCGTTCTCGCTCAAAATCCGTTGCCCAGACCCCGAAACGCCCGGGTAACCACGGATTTCGCCCTCCCCGCTTACGGAAACTTTCCCCCAGATCTTATACACCCGTCGTCTGTCACCGCCAAGAGTGCTCATTCGGTGCCTTGGATCTGTCAATCAGCAGAACGGAGACCGGATCACCGGCAGCGGAATAATGGCCACTGAGCTAAGACGTGGAAGCCCGCCCTCAGTCTATCAAAAGAGACGAAGGTGAGCGTCGATAAGAACCCAGTGTCTCTCCCGCTCACACTTTGGATGAACCAAGTGCATCGCCCGCCGCCATGAGTCCTCCTTCTGTCTACGGTCCCGCGAGCGCGACGCTCCCGAGCAGCGCCGGCTTGGACACGAACCTTGTGGCCCACTCGCCCGTAGTGGCCGTTCAGGACCCGGCAAACGATGACAACACCGTCCTGACGGTCGACGAGCTGGTGCGCCGACGGTCCCGGGCCCATCCAGACCGGGTCATCGTCTCGTACCCCTCGTCTGGCATCACATATGTCGACTACACGATGAGGCAGCTCGACGTCTTCGCGTACCGTGTTGCCAAGGTGTACGAGCAGCGCATCCCGAGCAGGCTCACATCTGATGAGAAGCCGACGACTGTGGCCGTCATCGGCCCCTCCAACTTTGACTACCTCGTCACCATGCTCGCCTTGACCAAGCTCGGCCACACAACGCTGTTCTTGTCGACGAGACTCTCGCAAGAGGCGATCGAGTCTCTTATCAGCGTCACTGGCGCGCAGTACCTCCTGGCTGACAAGAGGTATCTTGAGACGGCCGGGGCGGCCAAGCTGACGCTGCCGCATCTCGACGTCTTTGAGATTGCCGGCCAATCGACGTTCGACTTCCCTATCGAGGTGCACGCCGACACTCGTCTGGACTATGGGCGTGATCCCTCGATTGAGACCAACAACCTGGTCTACATCATCCACTCCAGCGGTGAGTCTAACATGCCGCGTTGTTGCGTCCGAGACGTGCTGATAACCCTTGCAGGCTCAACCGGTCTGCCGAAGCCCATCTACCAGACCCAAAAGTCGGCCATTCACAACTACTCGAGCAGTATGAATTTGACGGCCTTCATCACCCTGCCTCTGTACCACAACCACGGCATCTGCAACTTGTACCGGGCCATCTACTGCGGGAAACCCATCCACCTGTACAACGCCGACCTCCCTCTGACGCGGGAGCACCTCAGCAGCATCATGCGGAAGCACAACTTCGAGATCTTCTATGGTGTGCCCTACGCACTGAAGCTCCTCGCCGAGACGGAGGACGGCATGGACGTGCTGCGCCAGCTCAACATCGTCATGTACGGGGGCTCGGCCTGTCCCGATGACCTCGGCGACGCGCTCGTCAGGAACGGCGTCAACCTGGTCGGCCATTACGGAGCGTGAGTCGCAACAACTCCCGGGGAAATATTCGTGTACTCATATCTTACGTCTCTTGCAGAACCGAAGTCGGTCAGCTGATGACGTCCTTCCGTCCGACCAACGACAAGGCGTGGAACTACGTCCGCGAGCACGAAAAGCTCGCGCCGTACCTGAAATGGATTCCGCGCGGCCCGAACCTGTTCGAGTGCTGCGTCCTGCCCGGCTGGCCTGCCAAGGTCGCCACGAACCAGGAGGACGGGTCCTACTGCACAAAGGACCTCTTCGAGCCGCACCCGACGATCCCCAAGGCGTGGAAGTACATCGCCCGGCTCGACGACACCATCGTCCTCGTCAACGGCGAGAAGTTCAACCCCGTGCATATGGAGGGCACGATCCGCTCCAGCAAGAACGTCACCGAGTGCGTCATCTTCGGCATCGGGCGGCCATCCCTCGGCGCCCTCATCGTCCCGGCCGCGGCCCTCGCCGGCAAGACGGACGACGAGGTCCTTGAGGCCGTCTGGCCCGTCGTCGAGAGCGCGAGTCGGTCCGTCGAGGCGTACGCCCGAATCTCAAAGAACATGATCAAGCTGCTCCCGCACGATTGCGCCTACCCGAGGACGGACAAGGGCAGCGTCATCCGCCAGGCCTTCTACAAGACTTACGCCAAGGACATCGACGAGGTCTACGACAACGCCGACGCCAGCAGCGGCGACCTGCAGAGGCTGGGCGTCCCCGAGCTGGGGGACTTTATCCGAGAGGTCCTCGTCCGGACACTCTCCAAGAAGGTCCAGCTCGACGACGACACCGACTTGTTCTCCCTCGGGCTCGACTCCCTCCAGGCGATTCAGATGCGCTCCGACATTCTGAAAACGGTTTATATTGGCGACAACAAGCTCGGCCAGACCGTGGTCTTTGACCACCCATCGGTGAACAAGTTGAGCGCTTACCTGTACAGTCTCGGCGCTGGCGAGGGCATCGCGGCCGAAGTCGCCATCGAGGACGAAATGCGCGAGCTTATTGAGAAGTACGGCGTTTTCCCTCCCATCAAGGTAGCACCTAGGTCGTCCATCGTAGGTCCCTAAACGCGTTTCTGTCTGTATAGTATCGCGTCTGACTTTCCGATAGGCCGTCACCGGCGCGACCGGCTCGCTCGGTGCCCACATCGTCACCAAGCTCGCCGCCGATCCTACCATCAAGACCATCTACTGCTTCGCCCGCGCCAGCTCCGACGACGAGGCAGCCCGCCGCGTCAAGAGCTCGCTCATCCAACGCCGCCTGTACCACGCCATGCCGGCATCCTCCCGCAGGAAGCTCGTCGCGCTGGCCACCGACCTGGCCGATCCCAAGCTCGGCCTCGCCGAGGAGGCCTACGCCCGCGTCAAGCGGGACCTCCGCCTCGTCATACACGCCGCCTGGTCAGTCAACTTCAACATGCGCCTGTCGAGTTTCGAAAAGGGCAACATCGCGGGCGTCAACCACCTCATCGCCCTCTGCAAGCACGCCGGCAACGCCGGAACGGATGGCTCGTCGCCCGCGTCGTTCAACTTCTGCTCGTCCGTCAGCACCGTCGCCCGAGCCACGACGACGCCCGTCCCTGAGGCCGCCCCCGAGCTTGAGTGGGCGCAGGGCATGGGCTACGCGCAGTCCAAGGCCGTCGCGGAGCACCTCTGCGCGCGCGCCGCCGAGGCCGGCATCAGAGCTCGCGTCCTGCGCATTGGCCAGATCGTCGCCGACACCCGGCACGGCGTCTGGAACGCGACGGAGGCCATCCCCCTGATGCTCCAGACGGCCGTCACCGTCGGCGCCCTGCCCATGCTCCGGGAGACCCCCTCGTGGCTGCCGGTCGACACCGTCGCCCAGGGCGTCGTGGACATCTCCCTCTCCGATGCCGACGGCGTCTTCTTCGCCAACGTGACCAACGCGAGGACGTTCAGCTGGGCCGACGACCTCCTTCCCGCCCTCCGGGCCGCCGGCCTAGAGTTCGAGGAGGTTGAGCCCAGGGAGTGGATCCGCCGCCTTCGCGCCTCGGACCCGGACCCCGTCGCCAACCCGCCCATCAAGCTCGTCGACTTCTTCGCGTCAAAATACGACAGGGACGAGTTCTCGCCGTCAAAAACGTACGCGACGGACAACGCGCGCTCGTTGTCGTCCGCGCTCGCTCAGGCTCCTGTGCTGGACCAGCAGCTGGTCGACAACTTTGTCAGGTACTTCAAGGCCAACTACTGGGTCGACCAGAGCCGAGGCCCCGTCAAGACGGTCGTCGTGATCGCCGGCCCCTGCGGCAGCGGGAAGTCGACGCTCGCCACCTCGTTGGCCTCTTGGCTCGGGGTTCCCTTCATCGAGGGTGACTCGCTGCACTCCAAGGACGCCATCGACAAGATGGGCGGCAACGTCGCCTTGACGGACGAGGACCGCGCGGCGTGGCTGAACCGCATCGGCCGGCGAGCCGTCGAGGCCGTCGAGGCCGTCGAGGAGCTCGGCTACGATTCCGTCGTCGTCAGCTGCTCGGCGCTACGGAAATCGTACCGCGATACGCTGAGGGGCGTGGTTGAGAAGCGGAACGGCGTGAGGGTTGTGTTCCTCGACCTTCAGTGCGACCCGGACACGTTGGTCGAGCGGATCAGCGAAAGGGAGGACCACTACATGCTGTCGAACATGGTCAAAGGGCAGGTTGAGATTTATGAGGCCGCCGGCGTCGACGAGTTGGACGTTCTCCCCGTCGAAGCGGGAGGCAGACCGGAAGAGGTCTTGGAGGAGGCCAAGTGGCTGCTAAGTCAGATCGGAGTCAACTGAATCCCTAGAGTCAAAGAATTGTGGCGTGGAATCGGCGTTCAGGGTATTACGAAAACTAGGCTAGTCATGATAATCGCTTTCTATGCATCTCAATGAAAAAATACACGTATGCATGCGCTACAGAAAACGCCGCAGAACCTCATGTAGAGGTAGCGTTCGTCGCCCGAGGCGGCGATTTCCCACAGCAGGAGCAGAACCCCCCGCGCTCCCGGTGCATGACCCATCTTGAGAAGTCTCCACCGGTCTCGACTCCTTTGAAAGCGTAGGTGAAGTAGGATCGATAGGTGATGCACGCGTGCTGTTGATCGCCCGCGTGCTGGGAACGTCCCAGTTCTACTCCTATACGAGGGCAAGCCTCGCAGTGGCCCAGGCCCCCATGGGGACACCTCCATCGATGTAGTTTTGAGCAATGGTGGCAGAGATACGTGCAGTCCTGAGTCTGTTGTAGGTCTTTGAGAAGTAGGTAGAGGAACCCGGCGGTGTGTCGTTCGTTGCTCTTGAGCTTCCGAAGCGTGCTCTGGAAGAGAAGGCTGTACAGCGGTTTGCACGTCAGAGCCAGGCACATGGCGGACTCCGTGGGGAGGTGTGAGGTGATCTCCAATACGATATCCGGGATCTGACGGAGAAAGAGAGGCAGCTCTGACAGTGAGGGTGCCTCAGACCGGAGGAAGGCCGCTCTGGGAGAGAAGGCGTCTATGATTGCCGCGGAGCCCATTTGGGCCGATGAAGTGTCCATGATGTTTGACTGGGACTCCGAAACCATTGGCTTGTGGCCTTCTCGGGGATGGTCGGTATGTCTCTTTGAGCACGGCCGGTAGTCGGAAATGTCTTCTCGATCGGTTGGGTCTGTGTTGTTAAGCTCTTTGGCGGTTTGACACGGAGAAGGATGCTCTGACACGCACCACGATTTGAGATCGGAACGTGCGTGTGGAAGCCTACGGTCTGTGGTCACAGTGACCATGGAACGGTCTGCAAAACTGTCGGAATCACACACTTGGTTTCTTCATTCCCCGGTTCCCTTCAACTTACATCTGCGTTATGAGTGTGTTCTCAGTGACGTTTTCGTTCCAACAGACTAGATTTGAAGACAGACTGCTCGTTTGATTGGTTTTCTATTTGGAGACTTGTTGGCCTCCCCAACCTTCTTTTCACACAAGCCAAGTGTATGGCAAAATCAGCCCGAGCCATGGTTGAAACCACTGAATCTTGGCCGTGAACTCAATCGGAACACCGATCTGATGGCCAAAACTATGTGTATCGTCAATACCGAAGTTCCATACAACCTCCGCAGCGCAGCGCAACCTTCAAGGTACTGAATCCTTCTCTCATCGCTCAATTTGACTCAATTACCGTGACTCAGAAACTGGCTGGGCCGCATACTTTTTCCCCCCCATATTTTCGGCAGTGTCGCCCCATCACTCTCTATGACCCGAACGCAGGGTGTCTGACCGTCATGCCAGAAAGCTCCCGCCGCTTTCGAAACCATCATCTCAGCCTCCCACATCTGGGGAATACAGGTCGCCGTTCCGAAGTAACGCACCCCGTCCGAGCAGAATTAACACTAACTTGTGCCGAAGCCAAAGAAGCCTGAACATCCAGAAAGAATTAAGGCAGGTTCAAGATTTCAACGTTCACCTTAGCCACAGCTAAGGTGAACCGATAAGCTTAGTTGGAAATGAAATCACAACGACAGTTTAAGAAAAAAAAAAGAATGTATACTAGTTTAAGAAACCACTCATGGCAAACTTTTAGAGCAGCAGTAGCTCCCTAAAGGCCAGCTGTTCTGATCAATACATGTACCTACAGCAATAAATATCGACCGTGGGATCACGGCTATCGCGACATCTTTTGGTATTGAGTAGGGAATGAAGCAACCTGATCAGGGTATTCATAGGGTACCGTGAAACTCAAGTTTCGATGGCCTTGTGAAGAATATTGGGTATGGCAACTTCTGAAGGCCATTTACTGGTGTCGTGCCTCATCAAGTTCCAGTATCGTTAAGCTGTACCAAAGCCAGTATATTGCCTACGTTCGCTAAACTGAGTACTGGATAACCTAGTAATATGATCCGCTCCGTTAGAGTTAGAGTTAGAGCTAAGGATCTTTTGAGGGGGAAAAAATAGCATATCCAGTTAAGTTAGCGTTGAATAATAAAGTTGCTCAGTAATGGCTACTAGCACTATCTTAGGAGTCAGAATCTGTTCTGTCGGCTGCACAGGGCGCGACGTATCGTCAAGAGTTAGCTAGGCCTGACACAAAACGCCAAGGTCTGTTTGGCTCGAATGGAGAGGTGGGGAGGGGACTATTATGACACGTTTGAGCCACATGTTAAAGTGCAATTCAATGAGATATGGTCATACGACCCCCTTTGAGTCTTGCAAATAAATGTGGCAGCTACTTAAACGAGCGGTGCAGAGTTGAGATCGAGGATTCGTGGTGATCAGGTACCGCTCAAGTCCTAAAGCCTCAAGTCCTAAAGCTACGAAAGTCAAGATTTCGTTCAATCACAAGCTCGCCGGTAACACTCTATCGGCTCACGACACGTCAGACCCGCGGTGAAGAGACATGTAATAGTATACTACTCAAGAGGAAGAACGGGTGTTCCTATACTGTGGGCCCTCAGGGAATTGTCCTCCCGAATTGGGCGGCACATGGCACAGGACTCTAGCCTATGTCTGTTGTTCCAATGCTGTTCTCAGTGCTCAGAACTGATCACACACAGGGGCCTCTTGTTGTAGTTCTTTCGTGTTATAGCTCAATGAGAAGAACATGAGTAAGGGAATGGGTGGACACTCTTGCGGGCGTTTTCTCGTGATGCTCTCATCTCGAGAACTGGGCGGCAGTGCTGTTGCCGCATGCGTACTCCTCATACTGGATATTGGCATTCGATAAGTGGGACGAGGAGGGTTTTGGACGGGTCGAAAGTCTGTGCGTATTTACCGGCTGGAACATGTGATGAGATAGGTTGTATCATGTGCAAGTTAGTGCCGGGATCCGGGTTTTTTTCCCTTGTCAGGTTCATCTGGTCATATCTCTCGTCTGATCATGGATGGACCTCTGCACGGATAGATGCCAAGTAAACATTGGTTGTCAGTCCCCGGCCCCCTCCCCCCAGGGGCTGCGGGGGATGGGTAGGAGACGCAGCAAAGGATGCGCGAGGATCTGAGGAACTTTTAAGGTCTATCGGCGCTGCCGCTGGACTATCCTGTATTTGGCTCGAGCGTATGTTGCAGAGCCTGGCGATCCGGGGGCGCCGGGAGTTCGGTACTCGAAGAAAAATGCATGTTTGACGTTTGACCCCGGGTGACCCCTCCACCCCTCAATCCAACTTTTTTCTAACGCAAGTTGACGAAGGTTAGGTAGAGAAGGGCCACACACACACACACAAACAAACACACACACACACACAGAGAGAGAGAGAGAGAGAGAGAGAGAGAGAGAGAGATAGAGAGAGAGAGAAAGAGAGAGAGATATCCCACGCAAGATGGCTAGAATATCATAGTTCGGGGTGATGCTCTAGAAATCAACCGGTCATGGCACTGCGGACCTCGAGGTCTGATTAGCACACTGTGAAGCCCCCTATGGTGCCGTAAATCGAGGCCATCTCGACGCCTATAAGCGCCCCTTGGAAGTTTCCCGGGTTGAGGTGGGCGATCTAGTAGGAACTGCGTGTGTAGTAGTTGAGCGGGATGTCTTCGGTTGCCGTTCAACCTTCCGAGATGGCGGGTTAAAGAGGAATGCGGCCAAAAGAAATCAATAAGTCTTTGAAATTAAAAAATCAGCTTTGGTAATTCCTGCGGAACAACGATGAGCGCATCAAGCGAGAGAACGAGAGAGAGAGGCCTTGTCAAGTCAAGTGCCGATACCACATAAAGAGCAAGTTTGAGACCAAGGAAGGTGGAGCAGCTATATTTCATTCAGTCATCTACGCTACAGAATATGATCGAACCAATAAACGAATGTTGTACCGACCATCGGCACCCCTCAGCAACTTTGTCCTACCGAAGGTTTTCTGTCCGTCAGGTTCAAGGAGTGTCAATCTTGCAAGTGTTCGTCATAACGGCAACTGCCGTCTGAACCTGTTTAATCAGGTTTATCAAAGCAAAGTTCGCTCTGTTTAGTTATTAACGAGTTACCTATCTCGTACTTTGGAGAGGAAGGGGGGTTCTACATACGGTGTGTTTGGGAGAACCTGTAGCATCTTCGTGATGTCGGCGTTGAGCGTATCGACATCCGCCTGATGAGGATTTTCGAAGTCTGCTCTCTTTTCGGAGAACCTGGTGTCTACAAGGTTTCCAGTTTGAATGAGGAGACCGCCGACGGCTTTAACAGTTGCGCTGTCGGCAGAGAGAAGAGCCTCTTGAGCATCTTCAAGGGGTGTGACAATGTCGTTGATTTTACCGCTGCAATCAAAATCCAGGAAGGCATGCGCTTGGGTTACGTTAGTAAGACTCTCTCTCTGGCTCACTGTACGTTCGTAATCCCGAGAACGTACGTATAGCGATAGCAGAGCGAGAAAAAGCTGCGCCCAGAAGGAAAATAGCGACAGGAGAGAAATGCATGATGGTGACTTGAAAAAGAATGTATTCTTGGAAAGAATGTGTTTTGTCGCAAATAATTTAAACGAAGGAAAGTAGTTATTGCTTTGCAAACAATCAAGGTTCAATCGTCATGGAGGATGTCATCAATAAGGCTTTATATTCCCAGTTCTGTAACTTCTGTTGGGTATCTTAGAGTTCTATTCCACTAGGCCAGTCTAGGCCATGCTTACTTTGGCCTGGTACAATAGCAGTCTGCCTAAGCGTTATAGTCGCATTAGCCGTTTGGACTGGGACGGAATGAGGGATAATATAGGACCATGGACCATACTAAGACCCGAACATCCGAACATCCTTTGCTGCGGTCGTTTACCTTGACTCGTGGAGAAATCGCCTTTTTTTTTTTTTTTTTTTGAGACATCTCCGAAACCTGCCGATCAGTGACGGCGAAATCCGAAATGAGAGGACCGGCGACCGCAATGATGGGTCGTTGGCCTTCGTGAATCGTTGGACCCTTCCGAATCGAATGCATTTGCCGTGTGCGCTGTCCGAACTCTACTGAGTGTGCATGTGTAGAGGTATCCCTTGCTAGAGCAATCCAGGATGTATTCAAGGCACAGATAGTCATGATCCTTGGTAATAGAACATGCCGCAGTGGGCACATTATGGAAGCGCGTTGATGGTCACAGAGGTTCATAGTCGTTCTCCGCCAGCTTTGAAAATTTTGAAGACTTCAGAATGTCTATTGAAAGTCGTCGTGAGGAATGCTTGTCCTGATAAGTCTTCTGATGTTATAAAGCTCTCCTTTTGCCCTCTCTGACCCCCACCATGCCCTTTGCTACCTCACATCATTCCGTCTGCGCCATAAACATTCGCTTCAAAAACCTGGAGTTTTGGCTTTTTCTTAACGGCTAGACCACGCAATAATCTCTTTCTTTTTGAGCCATCTATCTTTTTTCAACTCAAAAGGTGCGAATTGATCTAACCTTTTTTCCTGTTTTGCTATTCTCTTCTCTTTCTCCCAAGCCTCTTCTGCAAACCATGACTGCTAACTTAACTAGACTAGCACAACCATGCAGCTCACGCTCCTTCTTGCCGTCTTTTGTTATTCCGCTGTCACTGTTGCAGCCAGTACAGGGAAATGCCACAACTTACACTTTGATGACGCTGCACTTGTTTCATGCACACAGAATGGCAACGCCAGCACCTGCGTACAGGGAAACTGCAAAGTTGGTTTCTTTCCCTTTGATCGGGATTGCACGTGCCCTCCTGGCTTTGACGTCGATTGCAGTACCCGGTGTACCGACTAGAGAGTGGTACAGCATAGGCCTTAACCAAAATCCTGTGATATAAATGTATATATAGTACAATACACCCGTCTTACGATATCTTACAAGCCGTCTTTCTATAACTTCTATGGTTACACGCTACGCATAATGTTCTTCCTTCCATGACCTCCGCTCTGGACGCAAAGCCGATATTGACCCTGAGGGGCGTGCCCATGGCGGACATTTGTTAGGTGGCTGTTACAGGCTACCGGGGGCAGTGCTTTGCTATAGATGATCTTGAGCCTAAGTCTTGTATATCCATATTCTGGGGTGCCCCCCTGTATTGCCGGACGGCAGTGGTTAGAGTGTAGGCATCCATTAAGCCTATCTACTACGTCTGCTACACACTCACTTCCTCTTTTATTTTCTCTGACCAGTCTATGTTGCGCACTATGCATATATTTACATGTTGTGGTAGTTATGGTAAAGACATGTATACGTTAACCCTGGATGTAAAGTATACAGAGAACCGTAGTGCCCTCATCATTCATGCAAGCTTACATAGTCTATTACGCTTGGATTCTAACTGCTGAAGAGCTCTTAGGCACCTACAAATATGTATCAATTCTACTGGAAATTTCAGACATGGTTAACAGAAGTATATATGAGAACACGCTTAACTGAACAGAGCTAATGGCTGCATATCAAAGTGCAATACCCTAAATACTCTTCGCCCTCTACAAGACTAGTTTAGCGTAAAAAACAACATTTAAGTACATGTAGTTATGCTATAATGCTTTGTTATAAAGCAAAAATATTCTGTTAGAAGCTAAACGCCAGCCCGACTGTTCTTGTTGTTAACACCCTGGAGATATGCTACAAAAGTGCTATCATCGGCGCGGGGCTCGGCAGGCCGCGAAGCTGCTGGACCTTTAGGGGTAGGTTCAACAGAGCTATATCACCAGTACATCAGACCACAGACTAGCAGCAAATCTGTTGTGACCAATGTTCCGATGTTCAAGAATAATTCGCGCCATGGTTAAAGGGAAGTTTGTTTCGATAGTTGCACTGGGTTATTGGGTAATTTGTAAAGAAGTAAGCAGGGTGCTACGGAACGGGCTTTTATTGTGATATTACACATGTTCCGGGTGGCATACACTACACCGCCAATGGGGGTTTAAAGCGACTATATCCCTAATAAGTTGGGAAAAAGTAAAGAATAGGTAGGACTTTCACTCTTGTAAAGACAGAAATCTAAACAAACGGAGATATTTGCTTGCAAGAAAACGTGAATCTATTAATGCAGTTGATTAAATGCCATTGAGATAGTTGAATTCGAGTATATGTTGGTTCACTTCTTCTTGAGCCATCTTTCAGAATTGCTAACCCACCCCATTTTCCACCTCATTTAGTCGACAAACCATGAACAGAATAGGGCGCGAAGCAATTCACGAAATGACCATGGCTACTGCAAACAAATTCAAGATCAGGTAAGACATCGATCCCTAAAGTCCTTTGTAACTACTCCAGTAAATCCTACGTACCACAGACATAATACCAGCCTCCGGAGCGCTTTTGACCGAGCCAGACTCTGGCTTGCAGAGGCAGTCGTCAAATCGACACCTAAAGTCAGCCCCGAATAATCCAACCGGTACGTGTTATGAAACTGAGAGGCTCAGAAGCTATTAAAGTTATCCTTTTGCTGGGTGACATCACAATTCTCTGTGACATCACAGCCATCAGGAATACCGCTATTAAGCAAGGCCTCGGGTGTTTCCAGCCATCGCACTGTTGCACGGACAGCGTGCTCACTTCTAGGCTAGCATCCGGGTGCGGGACGAGTCCTAGTCGGCCATAAAAGCGAGGGGTAAAGAGATCGCGCCGGGCGAGGCGGTAGTCACGAAATGGTACTGCCTGCCAGCAAGTTGTGATGTGCACACGGTCGGACCGCAATTGCGCCGCAGCTCCAAGCCGGCAGCAACCAAAACTAGACAGTTCGCAATCCGAGTGCTAACGTAGCGTTCTGGATGTGACCGAGATGTTGCTGGAGACACCCGATGGCAGGATGGTTGTGGCATTCTGCGGGATCTCCACCGGTATGTACACATATCCGGTCCAAGACGCCGCGGTGGTTGCGGTCGACGCGGTGGCGAATAGGCTCGAGCACAACAAGGATACATCCATCACTGAATGTGGTGCAATTTCCAATACCACCTTCACCGCCTGATCTACAAGGATACCCTGGCCTTCGCCCCATGTGTTTGTTTGTATTCGGCAGCAGCTCCGTCGCCAGGGGGAAAACACCCACCGCTGATCTATTGCGGCTCGCTGGACAATACCAGACATTGGCTGAGGGCCTCGGATACGGCCATTGTTGGCGTCGGTGCCGGGCTGACGGGCAGGATTACACTTCGTCCGACCCCTTTGGCCAAGAACTTCTGGGATTCCTCAAGTATCGGCTGCGAACCTTGAGTGTTTTCGGCTTCAATGGCTGTACGGCGGAGCAGGTTCACCGGGGCTGCTTATTCACGCACCTAGGCATGGTCAGGTCCTGGCCGAGGTCCAAAATATATCGCAGCCTCAATCGCGTGGGTTGAGAAGTTTGGCGTGAACGCGCACATCAGGACTTCTAACGCCGAGGAACGTCGGCGGCCTATACGTCGCCAACGGACTGCTCCTGGACACTCTTATAATGATCCAGGGTTCATGCTCTGTTTTCCGGTGCCTGGCCAATTGCCGCACCAAAGCCACGGTTTTCTCCGCCCACTTAGTCGAGGATTTGCAGATGTTTCTAGCTCCGATATGTTAAGTTCTGGTGGACAAGAGCAAGGCGCCCTTATGCAAGTTTTGCTGTAGCAAGATGAACATCTGCTCCAAAATGGAGAGAAGAGATGGGTGAAATTCCGTCGGAACGTACTGACCGACGCGACAAAGAGGACTGTGATCTTAGAGTTGGGGTTCAGTATGTCAACGCCGGGTGTGTTGAGGCGACCCAATGAGAATGCCGTCATGAGAGGCGAAGGCAGAGTAAAGCTGGCGAGTGTGGGTTTGGCGCCTGAAACGGCCCTCCCACGGAATTTGGAAGAAGGTTGACTGAGGAGAAGCATTGAGGACAGCATCTCAACGGTGGCGATGGAATAGTTGGGACTAAGCTAGAGTTGAGACGGCGCGAGCCAACAGAGTGAAGCGCCCTTTGCAAATAAAACATCGGTTAAGGAAATCCAACGTCTCATCATGAGAGTCAGATGACGCGATGAATGTATGCAGTTGCAGTCCACACATACTGTCTGTCTGATAAAGCATCTGACTCAGGAGCACCTCCTAGATGACTGGTTCAAGAATCTCAACTGTCGAATGTTGGAAACAAGCTTCACGAGATATTCTCATATTGTAGGTGACCACGGAGTGCATGCAGCCGCAGCCTTGCGCTCCGCCACCATTCAAAAATGACGGGAGGTTCATAGCGACATGGATATCCTTGATTCGTCGCTTGCAGGATGCATAGAACCCACGGCCTACAGGCAAGTGATTCACCAGGTACAAGCTTTTTGGCCAAAAGTCATTCCGAGTGGCCCCGGAAACATATCACTTCCACCCACACACACTCTAGCTTCTCCATGTGTGATTCGGCGGTCCGTCCGTGACTAGCCCTGCTTCGCTCTACCCTTCCACATCGGTCGTTCTATTATGCAACTCTAAAAAACGATGGCAAACTGTACGCAATCACTGTGTGTGTTGGTGTTGCTGCGTACACCACCTCTTTTTCCTCTTGATCCAGCTTTGCTTGAGAAACAAAATCGAGGCTTTGGGTAGGGTAGCGCGATTTTGGGTTTCCTTGGCAGCGTACATCAAACTCGCCCGCGGCGTCCTAGCTTCTGGGGCGCCGCAGGTCTACCTGGTGCAGCCCTTCTGCTTGGCGACTCGCTCATGACCTGTTGGGCGGTGGCGAACCCCTTCATCCTTGACACTCAAAGATCGAGAACGCTATATCGCGATTCGTTTGGCGAGGGCGGTTGATCTCCAGCAAGCATCGCGGTTGCGGGATTGCAAATCAGTGTGTCTCAAGGGGCTACCCACGCTACACCACACCACATCACCAGTACACAATACCCTACCCAGCTGGGTTTCACGGAACTCTGCCCGGCGGAATCTGCCGAGCAGAAGGTGGGATTGGGGTCCGCCCAGTCGGTTCCCGGCCCCAAGGCGGGAACAGAGCGAGCAAATCACAGAAAGTGGCAAATGGAGGCCCTGGCGACGTGGTTCGAGTCTGCGCATCGCTCTGCTATTTTCCAACATACTTGGCCTAGAATAAGCCAAGATTTCAAAGTGTTTCTGTTAAGACCACTGGGTAGCCAGATAGTCTCCTGAGCCGTAGATGGCTGGATATCATAGGCTGCTTAACCATCAGCAACTGGAGGACTCGGATACCCTGGGCCTCATGGCATATGGAAAGGCCAGCCTAACACGAACCAGAATAGCCAACGGGCGCCTTCTGTGTGTCCTATGCTCTACTATGCGAACTTCCTTGGGTAGAGGTCCCACCACTACATTCGTCTTCCCAACCCACACACGCACACACAGTCAAGCTTAATCCATCTCCAGCGCTTCCACTTGCGGGGGGTCAAGCCCGTCACGGAGAATTCGGATCTCGCTTAGCGAGTCAAATGTCTACGGCTGCATTGTTTGGTCGCCTCCCCTAACGTCCAAGCGCAACCCCCCCCCCCCCCCCCCCCCCCCCCCCCCCCCCCCCCCCCCCCCCCCCCCCCCTTCCCTGTTAACTTTGCCCTTCCACACTTTGTCGGTCCGTCTAAAGCTGCCATGTATTACACCGGGACAGCAGCTAACCGACGGTCCTAGTTCAGGTTTCTCCGAATGCCTAGTAATGCGGCCGCGACGCCCCAGTCTCCAGCTCTTGGAGGCTAGAGCATCGGACCAACAGCGGCGACATGGCACATTCTGCCCGGTGCTGCTTCATGCCGGGGGTCGCCAGGTGGTGGTCCGCAGCACCAAGAAACGCCCGGTGGCGCGTCGAGACACCTGAAGACCACCGGCGGCTCATGCATCTTCCCCAGGGATCATGCCCAGAGATTGATGACGGGATCCGCGAAACGATACGCAAACCCTATTCGAGATGGTCTGGGGTGGTGGGCGATCAAGACAGCCCCAGGCGGAACCAGCATCTCCTGGCTTGGAACATAGATTTACTTTCACCTATGGGCCCCTGTCCCTCGAACCCTCCCCTCCCCGAAACCCAGCCGCTACCTCTTCTACTCTCTCCATCATCTACCTAATCGGAATAATAGCGGATGCTGAGGGTGTATGGCGCGCTCTGGGTCGCCGAGTCACGTTTAGCTGCCGGTCCAATGGGAAGACAAGGCACGCCGCTAACAACAAGGAGGAGGGAGTGGTGAAGCTTGCCCTGGCGTACCTGGCACTAAGCGCTAGCTTCCGTCAGGTACGGAGAATATTCTTGGCCTGCCATCGCTGCATGCTGCGAGGAGTCAGCCTCTTCAGCGGTCGTGGAAACATCTGCACGTCCGGATGGGGTATCCCCATTCGCAAAACATAGACACAGATGCTGGCCTGCAGCCGTGGCGACGACGGAACTGCATAAACTAACCAACATGACATCTCAACTTGCTACTAGGCGTGTATTCACTGCCGTTAGCTGTCGAGGTCACCGCAATGCAACAATTCAAGGGCCTTGTGGTTTCAGGATTGAGATGATGGCCAACATGAAGCCCCTCTGCATCTCACTTCACCCAGCCCGGTCACCCAGCCCGTCACCCACTTTAGAGCCTTTCCGTTAAGGACGAACATTCAGAAACGGCCGAGCACCAGTTACTAAACAGAGGCGATGCAGGACACTGCTGCCATATCACACCACCCCGGGTCATCCTTCCCGAGGCGCTCCCGCACGGCCTCAAAAAAAAAAAAAACCACGATGTAACGAAGGGGAGGAAGGGCATTTGGTCTGTGGGTGGGCTTTGTCGCATGCTCTCATCTCCAGATGGGCGCCAAATATGGACGTGGCGCAGAACCTGGAACATCTTCAACTCCCAAGGATGTGTGCCCAAAACATTTTCCGATCTACGACTGTGTTTCTCGACACCCTTAACCCGTCCTCTATCGAGTGGGAGGGGAGGGGGACGGGTTTGGCAGCCGGGATGCGATTGGTTCTGAAGCAAGGCTCGTCACCCCTGTTTGTTCCTCCACACAGAGCTTCTTGGACGATTCCTCGTCGATTAAGGCACTGTTTCGAGCCGGTCTCCATCACGACATGCGGTTGTCCTCGCCCGTGTTTGGCCTCATCTTTTCTGGCCTAGATTCTGAACAATATGCTTGGGGTTGAGCTAGGTTATCACCAAGCTTGAAGGGGTCGACCTGAAGCCTGGCGAGAGTAACGGACGGTGGAACGTGCCTGCAATGCTTGATGCGGCTATTCTGGTTGCCTTCACGTTTGCCAGCACATGGCTTTGCGCTGTCCAAGGGCTTGGACATCGCGAAAGCCTCGAGTACAAAAGCGGTCGATAGTCCCCCGACCTATTCTCATCTCTTCTCATCATCAGCAACAACATCATCAGCTTCCAGCAGTCTCTTCTCTCCTTCAGTTTCTCTTTTTTTCCTCCGGCAGGATACTACTCGTTACAACTCCTCTGGTTAGGAGCCCTATCATTCAAACTACAGTCAAGATGTCTCTCAGAACCGTTGCTGCCGCTACCGTCCTCGCCGCTGCCAACCTGGTGGCTGGCCACGGTGCCATTATCGGCGCTGTCGGCCCCGCCGGCGGCTCTGGCATGGGTCTCGGTGTTAACCCCGACACTCCCCGTGATGGCACTCGCGCCACGCCTTTCCAGACCGATTCCACTCGCTTCAAGGGCGCCAACGCCGACACATTCGGCCAGACCACCGGTGGCGGCGAGAACGACCTCGAGGCCGGCACCAAGGCCATCATGGCCATGACTGGCGACATGCTTCCCCAGGTCACCCCCGGCAGTACCCTCGAGATGACTGTCCACCAGGTCAACGCCGACGGTGGCGGCCCCTACGACTGCATGATCAACGGCGACGCCACTGGTGCCACGTGGACCAACATCGACGTTCCTGTCACCATCCCTGGCCAGAACTCCCGCAACCGTGTAAGTGTTTTTGCCCTGATTCTGTGGCATCACAGGAACACGAGCTGACCAAGCATAGGCTGGTGCCATGACCGACTACCCCCTCAAGGCCACGATCCCCGCGGATCAGACTTGCACTGGTACCGTCGCCGGCCAGGCCAACGTCTGCTTGGTCCGTTGCCAGAACGCTGCCCGCGCCGGCCCCTTCGGTGGCATTGTCCCCGTCCAGATGGCCCAGACCGGCAACACCCCGGCCGCCGCTCGCCGCAACCTGGCCCGCGCCATTGCCGAGACTGAGCTCCAGTACAAGCGCATGTTGAAGCGCGCCGTCGAGGCCGCCGAGATGGCCGATGATGAGGAGGATGAGGAGTAGATCACTACAATCGTTTGCACATATTCTAAAGATTAGGGCGGAATGGGTCTACTAAGGATTTACATGTGACAGTACTGGGCTACTGATAATGAGACACGACTGCCTGCTCTGCTGGAGTATGAACTTTCTTTATATTTTTGCCCCTTCTACAATTCTCTGAGGTGTTTGTTCACTATTGATGGACATTGTCGCCTTAAACCCCTATGAGCGGTCTAGTGTAGTCCACCTGGTAAGTATGTGATATCACGGTACGTGAAACCTGATACGCGGCACCTCTGACCTGTGCCGTCTCCCAATCTCTTAATACGGTTAAGGGATACCCGATAACGCAGGAAAACTGCTGGATCAGACTTCACTTCAACAATGGCCTGGAGCGAACGACCTTTGGGCGTTAACGTTGCTCAAGAAATGGGGTTGCTGTTCGCTGGCGAATTGGCTGGCAGGCCGAAGTGAAAGCCGTTGCTGGCAGAAGCTCTACGCACACACGACACAGAGCCATAGGCCACTGTTTGTTCATTATTTCCACACTCGCCTTGCCATTCATCCTTGCCCCGGAAAAAATATTTGTTGTCCGTTGAGTCGGCTTGAGGCTTCCAATCCCTTCGCCTCATGAGTCGTCGACTCTCCCACTTGTGTGTAGGTTGGACGATCTGTTGTCATGTCCGGGTCCGAATCCGAATGTAGTTGCGCCCAAAAGCAATCACTTGAAAGTCTAACATCCGCCAAAGTCAGAAATGAGCGAGGCCTAACTAACCCTCCACAGTCGACCTACCCTGACCCCCGGGTGCTGAGGCACCCGCGACCAAAGTCCGAGAAGCACTAGTCCGATTTCTGGTCCTCTGAACGTGAAACGAAACTGCAGCTGCGCTGCCACGGACTAGACTGAAACATTATTTGCTGTTAAGATGGGATACACAGACCTAAGGTTCATTGGTTTCTGCAAGAGAAGGTCCGCACATAATCTGGAGTCCATCTCGTCATATCGGGTATTTTTCATTCTTTAATGACATCCTGGTTCCAATCTTTCGATGGAAAAGAGTGTAAATCTCAAGCCAGGGCAGCCATTGGCTGCTAGCGAGAATACCAAATAAATAAGGTTTCCCCCTTACGGATGTTTCGGTACCAGACTTTCGCTTTGCACCGGGATTCCCGCATGACAAGGGTGTCGGCTGTCAGCAGGGCGCAGAATTCCGAGCGCTTTTAATAGCGACTAGCCTGATCTCTTTGATTGCTCGGCAAGGCTTCTGATGTTGAGTTCGAGAAGAATTTTTGCATTGGGCCCAAAGGCTAACTGGATCTACATCTGCCGAGCGGCGTCTCCGGCAACTCTACACAGCAAGGCAAAAAAAAAAAAAAACATTGACGTAAGCTGTGCTGTATTGGATCTACGGATAAACAATGCCGGTAGACATGCTAGTGGTGCTACCTCTACGGTGAGGCGGAAAAGTTCAGGCGAGAGATATCGTGCACTCTGAAAAGCGTCTAGGGTGAACATGCTAGGCCAAACGTATTTTGAAAACGATGCCAAGCAGATTTGTAATGCAGCCGTCTGACGCGCCACTGCCCTGGAAAGGTTGAGAAGTGATCACCTGCCTATCATGAAGCGAATGCCGTGTTCAAGCAGATTTAGTTATTTTCGCATGGTGCGACGCTGACGGCGCCAGGTCGTACAGCACCATCAGAAAGCCAGGAGTCAACAGAGGGCAGTGAGTTGCGTCTCTCACTGAAACTCTCTGACAGTTGGCAGACGGAGTTAGAGAGCACACTTGATGATAGGTAGCGTCAGTCCGATCATCAGCGCGGCGCCAATATTCGATAAGCGGCCGGCCGCGTGAAGGCGGAGATCCCTCGGTCTGGCCTGATACACACCCGGCTGTTGGCTCCCACGACCTGGCAGGGCTATTCACAGCAAGCCCAAACATCGAACCAATCCCGTCGTTGGCAGTAAGATCAGCCGCAAAGTTGCGTGCTGCCATATCATATCTGGTTAGTGTCCCGATCAATGAAATTAGCGAGAGATGGTGGCGCTGCACTTGAAAGCCGTTGGTAGTTTCTGTCATTTGCCCTATGTACAATACAGCGGCCGAGTCGACAAAGTGTCAACCTCATCATTGAAAAGCCGTCACTAACTAATTGGTATTCTAAGCGAATAACCAGCCTTGACCGAACACCGGAGATCGTGAAAAAAGTTGTTTCCTAAAAAGTTTAAATGAAGTGAAAGCCCGTCAAAGGCGGGAGACGGCTGGTGGCTGGCTCCAGAAATAATCCTTGGTTATTTCATGCCGAAGAGGGATGCACCATCCCCATCATGCCGTAGAAAGGTTTCTTTTGATCGTAAAATTGAACGTGTTTCTTGTGGCTCGTCGAATCTACCACGCAACTAGACTTGCGAGCAGGAACCCGACCACCAACGCCGCCCTCGAGTTGCCACCCCGTCGCGGCGCAGCGTTCTCGCCCGTCTTGGTGGCTCCCCCCGCAGAGCTAGTCTTGCTTCTGGTGGCGGTCGGTGTGTAGTCGGCGGCAATGCCGTCGATGGGGTGCGCGTAGGCCTGCGCGGGCGTCGTGGAGGCTACCCACGCGATCGTCGTCGACAGCTCTTTGGGGTTGTAGACTGTGACGGTGGCCGTCTGGCCGAGCTGGAAGTTGCTGTAACACGTGCCGCCGTAGGCCGGGCGGTCGTAGTCAATGGTCGTGGAGGGCGGGGCGAAGGTGAAGCCTCTGTTTCCCAATAGTGTCAGTATACCGGCCTTTTCAGTCTATCCAAGTGTTGGACGAAGGGCATAACATACGATGCGCAGCAAGCAATGTAGCCACTCGTCCAAGTACTGGTCTCGGTGTTCCAACCGTCCGGGCACACCAGCGGGCTCATGAAGGGTGCGATGGAGCTAGATTGGGACATGGCTGACTCGTATCCGCTAAGCCATTGCGTCGGATAGCAGGATGAGATGGTCTGGTTGGGCAAGGGAACCGGTTCGTTGATCCAGATCTTCTCCAGGGCGCCGACCAACATGGTCAGATGGTTATCGGTGCATTGCGCGGGTGCCGTGAAGGTCGTCGTCAAGGGCACCGCCGGGATGGTGGGCGACGCCGCGGCGTGGGGGGTCTCTGCAAGTCTGACAGGCATTATGGCGGCGTTCTTAATCCTACGATATCCGAGTCTGATGCGAGTCGAAGAGAGCGGGCTGAGTGCGAGATTGTCGGTTATCGACCTAACGAGCGGAAAGGAGTTGGTTGCGGAAAAGAGCGTAAGTGAGTTGATCAAAAGAGTGACAGGCCAGTCGGGATCGCACAGGAAAAGTGTAGATCTCGAGGTCAGAAAGGAAAAGAGAGAACCGGTTGACCGGGGGCGCATGGCAAACAAGCAGGTGTTTTAATGAAATGTTCCTGGATGATGGATGTAACCCTCTTCCCGGTTTGGCTGCTGCGTAATTACCGTCTCCGTTTCATTTCGCCATCCAGTGGGCCCGAATGCCCGCCGTCGTCCTGCCGGTCAACTCCCGTAAGCTTGTTGTTGGCCTTGTCAAGTTGGTTCATCGCGATCTTCCCGAGATTGACGGAGTTTCCTCCACCTGGAGTGCCCAAGGCCTCGCAGAGCCATTCAAGTCGTAGCAATCTAAGCTTAACTTGCTTATTCCCCGACAATTAGCTGTTGTGATTAAGAAGAAGTGATGGCTCGTATATGTCGACTGTGTGCAGCCGTCATGCATCGAACCGACTTTTCGCAAACTGCTGGGTCCTCCTTGGCAACCAATCTGCTGTGCCACACGGCTGACCCTCTTTAAAAGCGGCTTCAGGTTGACGATCGTGGTGCCCCTGGCCTACCATGGACTGCAACATAACAGCGGAGAAGGGAGGCCTACAGGCTAATAAACTCCTGTCACACGAACCAAGAAGTCCGAGCTAAACCACCCCCACACGAATCAAGACACCAATACACAGAGATAGTGGGCTGGCCGGTGACCTATAGTGAGAGCGCTTATTTGCATTCTCCCTCCATGAGCGCCATGAGCAGCGTACTAGCAACAAGGGCCTGGACAATGTGCGACTCCGCTATTTTCCTTTTGCATTGTTACATCCGTTCCCTGGCAGAACCGGGTCTGGAAAGGCATTGGCATGTCCGCTTTCCCCCAGTATCTCGCCACGGGATCCAATAGAGCTTGACGAACCATGCGGAACAACCTACCTGAAAGGACCTAGAACACCAGCTTAGCGTCGCTCTCGGCTGCGACTCGCATAACTCGGAAGCCCACAAACACGACCCAGTGTCACCCCCCCGGTGCCGCATGCCCATGTGCCTTTTGTTGGCTCCCGCGCTATAGTTGTCGCGAGTAAACGGATGCAACCAAGACGTGGAAACGGGCGACCTTGGCTTACTTGCTGGAGGTTCAAGACTTTTGGCGGCTGGAGCATATCCCTACTTGGCTTTATGGCCATCTGCATCGTCACCCAGAGAAAGGCATGGTTTTCAATCACCAATATACAGTTGCAAGGCGGTTCCTCTTTGGGTCGCACAGGTACACAACGATAGTACCGAACACAGTCGGAAAAACACAGTATGTGGATCATGCTCATTACTGAACAAAATAACGAATGGTTTTCAGTCACTCAGGCGGCCGTAAGCCTGCATTACCGCTGCCGCTGTCATTGTTGTCCATCCTATTGAATCGTACCTATACAGGGTGGAAAACTCATTGGAGTTAGCATGGGGCTAAGGTTCGGAGAAACACAGATGCCTCCTTTTTAGCCAGCATGAAGAGGTTATAGATAGGGAATGAAGAAAGAAAACAATTTTCTTTTTCTTCGAATGCGGGCATGGCGTTTTCCAATTGGCTATAGGGTGGAACGGATTCCCGATGGGCTTTCTTTCCCTTGAAATCTCACAATCATGATGACAGACCTAATTATGGTCTTTATTTTCATTGGACAGTGATTATTAGCTGCATGTATCCATACGGGGCAGGCATATTATGAGTCTTATTTCGAGGCCCTTTTGCCGCAAAAGTGACGCTGCAAATGTGCTGAAGGTACTACGCCTTGTGCATTATGTACCCTTACGACAGTTCGGAACAAGAGACCAGAGCGAGGGGGGAAAAAGCATTCCTCCGGGACTGGGAAGGGTATGAACACAAAGATCGACCCATAATCTCGATAGTCAGTATGATCAGGTTTCCCTGAATCGAGATCAGGCTTTATAGGGGCGGGGCCTAGTCATTGCCAGGGTGTCTACTCAATCGGTCACAAACACAAGCGCAATAGATCTGGGTGGAAAGAAATTCAAAGTGCATGGGCGGATGGACCATTGTTCCAGATTGAGATCGTCCTCACGTACCACAGAATTGAGGTTTGCTGGAAGACGACAGTCTGTTCCAAAACAGATCTGTAGCAGCGCAATGATAAGTGAGAAGTACTGTTTAACCTGATGACCCAGATAGACATTCGACTGCCATTTTAGTCTGTGATGACTTTCTTGCTAGATGTTGTGGCGGGGAAGGGGGTCCTTATTCGGTTCCTCTCTCTTCTGGATATACGTGGGCGACTTCTCATGTCATTTTTCTCCAGCATCATATATATTCAAATAGAGTGATAAATGCAAGTCTGAGTTCGATGACGTCTTATACAACATGTCTCGGACTCTCCACAGACATGGATGGCGACGTATCTCGGTAATGTGCGGGCAGGCAACTTGAATAATTTGCCCAGGTTCCCACTTTCTGTCGCTTATGCGTCTCAATGGCTATCAGTGGATTGCGATGTTTAGAGAAATCTTCATGTCGTCTCTCTTCCAGACTGCGGTAAGAAAGTCGTTTAGAGGAGGCTTACGAGATGCGCAACTACGAATGGACATGTGGAGGTTTTTCCACTTCATCGACACGATCGCTGCAAAGACCTGACCCATACTGTGACGAATCGTGATGGATTGATGACCGATAATGCATTACCAAGCCCCTAGCGCACCCTTACTGAGCATCAAGATAAGTTATCTCGGGCCAAGAGATCTGGACTTGTTGTACCTATATTTTCTCTTCTTGGCGAGGGCTTGACACGATCAAGCCGCGTGCCACGGTTACACTGCCTGGATTCCCGGTTAGTGGAGAACGACCGGGATAGGCTTCGATAACCCATAAAATAAAATCGAGGAAGAAGATCAAGGCAACCGTTAGACAGTTCTCACTCTGCGGCACCAAGGAGTAGCTAAGTGGGTAGAGGCTTTCGAGAAAGTAGATGTTTTTGACTTGCCTAATATGGCATCGGGCCAACTACATCCATGCTGACGGCATAATAGTTGTCATTTAGTTATCCCTTCTTATCTCGATAGCCTACTAGAAAGTAAAGTAAACGTGTGTGTTCGCTGGCCTAACCTCCTTATCGCGGGAGCAACTTGGTGCCATAGAGCCGACGCAGAGCCCATCTTTCGCGAAAACGTTTCATTCCGAGAGCCCTTGGGAGTCGAACAGAACGATTTTCAAAACATCAGATTCAAGCACAGTGGCGCTCTGAATGGCGAGCTTCCCATTAACGACGGTCTCTGTGAAATAAACGCACCATTCGAAGCGCATCACGAAGTCGGCGGCACGCATATTCGTTCGCATTCTGCCGCTAAACGCCATCTGGTGTGGGCAGACCAGCGACCTACCCAGCTTGTTTGACTGGTCCCCGACAACATTTTGGGTTGCCTGCGCGTCTTCGCAGAAAACCACCATGTTGGTCGTTCGGCCGAATACGTGGTCGAGAGCTGCAGGATAGGAAAGCACGAGACTTCCGCCGAAGCCATGGACCCTATGGGTCCATGTTTCGACGCGTCGAATGTCTCGAGCAGAAGAAACACGGTGATGCGCTTGTCGCTTCAGTTAAGAGAAAGATGTTTGGTATTTTGGGTGGCAGCATATCTAGTCTACACACTGGTGCAAGTGATTGACTTGGATAGTCTTTCCGAATGGGGGCCTTTGCTGACCGCTGCTGCAGTTGCTTCTTGACACGGTCGGCGCTCATAGCTGGAGAATACTGAAGTATTCAGACAGAATTCATGGACGTATTCACACCAATTATCTCAACGGAGGTACATCTGCTACGCATCAGCACCATGAGCCTGGCCCCATGCGCTTCCCGTACTCCATCCACGACAAAGAGACCAACGAGACGACGTACCCTCCCAGTGGCCAGAAGACGATCTACTAATTGGCCGACATCCTGAACGGGATCAACTCCAAGATGGCGCTAATCCTTCCCTCCAAGCCAAGTTCATCTCATGGATCCAGGTTTCCGACAACTCTCCCGTCATAAAGAAAGAAAGCCGACCGGATGGAACTGTCTCGGGCCTCAAGGAGATCGCCGTCGTCCCCTCGCGAATGGCCAAAACCACTCATTACAAAGATCGTTTCTGGAGGCACTTGGATCGGCCGATCATTGGTGGCTGCGACTAACCGACATTTACGGTAGCGGCCAAATCTGTTACTCATCCTACAAGATCGAAGAAACCGGCCCCGGAGTCATGCCGACCTCTTATTCTCCTCATGCAGACGCGGTAGTCGGCTGTTCGATACCGATCGAGGAGCGTATTGCTTGCATCCAGAAAGGCATGGTAGAAATCCATGGGCCCATCACCGACTAAATGTGGACGGGCAACTACGAGCGCCGGTGCTGGGAGCATGACGAACACCATTTCGTTGCCTCTGCCGTTCCCATAGTTCCTCGGCAACAGCTGTACCTGACGGCTTTCTGGCAAACGGGGTTCTACACCGTCTTCATTGGCATACTAGCCTCACTCGCCCCTGGGTCTCTAGTGCTCTTGAGAGCTCGGCTCGTGACGCGCTCCAGATGATGCTTGATCTCGGCCTCGTCGACGAGGCCAAGCAAATTACTTATGCTTGGATGGAGATATGGATCAGCGTCTAACTAGACGGCGTGGAAATGGCCTGTGCAGGTACAATTTATTACGGCCTGCCCCTTTCCAGGTGTGAATCCAATGCCCGTATCTGAAAAGGGGTGTTCAAGATAGACACGGAGTCGAAGAGCTGGAGATCACATCTAAAGGGAGGGTGATACCAAAGTATGAATGATATCCATCTTGCATAGCGGACTAAATCAATACAATCATCATGTCTGATAGCCCATAGCCACGCCTCTGACAATGACGACGCGCTACGGAGTAGATCATACACAATCGTTAATTCTTATCGAACACGCATAACTATTACACTACATCTTTCATATGTCGAAATCTGACATAAAAGTCCATGATCTTTCCCCAAAGCTCTTTATTGCTCAAAACTTCTGTTCAATCCGTACATGAGGAGCCGTCACACCTCCCAACTAATTGGTTTATAAAGTCGCCCAACCTCTCTCTATAGACGACTGACATGAGCCAAAGAATTTTCATATCCCCATTGTTTGCACCAATGAACCATTAATTCAGGAGTGATTGCCTTGACCGAGCGCAGCGCGGGACTACAGGAAGTTGTTCTTCGAGTTTCGTAAACCCTCAAATCCTTAACGTTATCGCCAAAAGATGCGGTACGCCGATGAAAGTCAAGAAGTTTCAACGCAGGGTTGCGATCGGCACCAAGTGCGTCTTTAGAAACACGGCTCGCTTCAAGTCTATCGACCCAATCTTTGTAGCTGATGAGCTCGGGGATGCGTTCCTTTCCGTAATATTGCTGAATAGCAGGGGCTAGCTTGTCGAAAGTAGTCGGGAACGGATTGCAGCCGTTGAAATACCCCTCATGGTAGTCTCTCGACTCTTCTGTGAGGCCGGCTATGTCCAAGAGCATTTTCGACATCGTCTCAACCGGAACCCACGCGACCGAGTTCGAAAGCGAAAGGTCCTTGGGTAACGCTTTCAGTACGAGGCTGCTCCTAATTAGAGAAGGAAGCCATTCCTGGTGACTCCAAAAGCCAGCACTGCTAAGTGGCCCCGCGATCTGCCCTACGCGCACGATGGCGAGGGGGAAGTCTCCGACCTTAGCAGCGTCCTCGAGAACCAAGCTCGCAACCAGCTTGCCCCGGCCGTAGGCTACATGTGTTCCTGCCACGGCAAGGTCACGCAAGGAGACCTCGGGAACTGGGCCCCGGCTTGGATCCCACATGTTCGTCGTGCCGATGGTGGACACAAACACCATGAAGACACGTTTATCAGCCGTAGCAGCGAAGTCCGCAAGGTTGCGAACTCCCTTGATGTGCGGTTCGAAGGCTTCGAGAGGCATATTGAAGTTCACCGCCCACGCGTTGTGAACGATGCGATCGGCCTCCTTGAGCAAGCGGGAGTACACTTCCTCGGAGAGCCCCAATCGTGGCTGAGACAGGCTAGTGTGGAAGAATTCGACTTTGCCGCTCTTCTCTGGCTGCTGCAGGCCGCGTTCTTCCATCACCTTTGCCTGCTTCCCCGCGCCGCCGTCGTTGGACCTGTTGAAGCATATGATCTTCTTGATGAAGGGGTTGCGAATCATTTCATCAAGCAGGTAACAGCCCATATTGCCCGTTGATCCAGTGAGAATGACGGTCTGCTGTTCCTTGACTGGCTCGGGACGGGCTGGTCTGGCACGAATCAAATCCTTCGTCATCTTTTTGTAAAGCTCTTCCATCATAGCCTGGCTCCGACCTTGGGCATCTGCGTGGGCACTTGCGTTTACACTGCCAATAATTTGGAGGATGTGGCTGGCGAGGCGATTGGGGCTAGCATGGTTGTATATGTCTTGAGCTTCGATTGCCACGTGATTGTAACTCTTGTTCGTCGCACGGAGACTGGCCGTAATGAATCGCGCAGCGGCAATAATCAGCAAGGAATCCATCCCTGCAGCAAAAAAGTCGGTGTCGGGGTCTAAGTGAGGCACACCAAGATGCTCCCGAAGCAGGTTCTCAATGGACTTGCTGAGGGCGGCCTGAGAACTGACATCGAGGCGCGGAGCCTTAGCCAGAGGAATTTCCCGGGGGTTGGCGTAAAGTTCTTCGATCTCTTCGGCATATAGCCTTATAGTCTCCGACCTCTTAAGGGTTCCCTTATCGGCCATGAGGAATGGCTTCTCCGGCTTGGATACAGCGATCAAGTGTCTCACAATTCGGGCATGAGTTGCTTTGTGTTCCCTGTCAGCTTATATCCTTGGGATCAATGGAGAAAATCCCACGTAAAAACATGATGGTGCTTCATTCTGGATCACTTGTACTTACCAGCAACTGCGTTTGCCTCCGCAACTTGTGGCATAACACGTTCGATGAGATCGTCAATCTCGTCCTCGGACTTGGGGGAGACGAGTGGCTCAATAATCAGGGCTGGCTGGAATTTCTGAGTTCCGACAATTATAGCGGCTTTGACAGCCGGGTTTCCGCCAATGATGTCCTCCATCGTGACAGGATTGAACTTCTCGCCGTTTGATAGGTTGATGATATTGTCTGCGCGGCCGTGAAATTTCCAGTGATGAGGCAGTGTCGGGTGCGGTTGATACAAATCACTAGTGTTGTACTCTTTCCTGTCCGGGAACGTGTAGAACACGCCCTGTACAGGAAACTGCCTTGAATTCCTAGTTATGACCATTTCATAACTGTCATCGTCCGCAGCTGCCTTGCGGAACTCAATTCCAAACAGTTCTTCGGGGTAAATGAAATATTGCCAAAGCTCCTGGTTCTTCTGATGATAAATGCATGCGGGCAAAGTTCTGAGCATATTAGCCTCGTGATTACTTGCCCACGTATACAAGGGTAAACATACTCGGTGGCACCAATGACATTGAGCAGCTGTACACCTTGTCTATATAGAATGTCGCCGGCCTCCTTATTAAGAGGACCTTTACCGAAGTTAGTATCAGTGTCTATCTGATAATGCTATTTATGACGAAGTCATCAAGCATCTTACCTCCACCAAACTCGAGGAATCTGAGTTGCTTCAACACTGCGATGTGCTCAGGGCGCCGGCTCATGTCTTCTACGATTGACGGGGGCAATGATGCAGTGGTTGAGCCGGTTGACTGGATGATTTCAATGGCAAGATCGGCTGTTAATGGGCGATCTGGAGGGGGAAAGACAACCTCCTTGCCACCAATGGCCATTTTTAACATGAATCCGAAAACACCACCGGCGTGAAACATGGGCACTAGATCGATCAGTCATGATACACAGACTGTCTTGCCAGAGGTTTTGATACTCACGCGGGCTGAAATGCTTTGTTATGTCAGCCAGCATTATCTGGCATACGGGCACCGTTCCGTTCCACTCCGGCATTAAGTGAAGGCGATCCGATAGAGCAACAGTCCCGTGTTTCATCACAATAGGCTTCGGAAGCCCCGTGCTGCCACTGGTATGGAGGACGAGGAAGGGATCCCATTCGGCCTGGGCTGCACTCTTTTTGAAAGGGATGTTGGGGACCTGCGGCTTCGACAAGATATCATGTAGGGGCTCTATCTCAAACTGCTTCATGTCCCAATGCTGCACCCAAGACGCGACGATTGATCGATGTGACGCAGGCCGCGCCACCAGTCGGCAGTCAGACAGTTTGAACAGATTCAGTTGAGCTTCGATTGGGTTCCTTGGGGACACAAAAAGGGCCTGCAATTGAGTTAACTCGTGTATCCAAAGTCGCATGCACCCATGGCGTGCACCTTATAGCCTGCTTTGACAGCGGCAACGATCATAATCTATTCAAGATTTAGTAGAGTGTCGGACCAGTAGACGCGCTATTTGATGACATACAAGATATCTCACGTCATTGGGTCCGATGTAAGCAATCGTTGGAAAGGTGTCAGGGGCCGGAGCGCCGCAGGCATCAATAATCACATGAGCAAGGTAATTGATGACATTGGCGAATTCTTTGTTCGTCACTTTTCTCCAACCATCTCGAAGATCTGACGTGTAAGGTGTTGAGAGACATATCCGGTCAGGCTCGTAAACAGCCCTTTCATCGATCATGGCGGGCAGAGTACGTTGCCCGTGAACACCACGAGCACCAGGCTCTGAAACTCGAACACTAGTTGAAGCCATGACATTGAAACTTTTTTAGGTAATGAAGGTGCCAGTATTTGATGGTCGTGAAGATAGACTCGTCGCTGCCGGGGTACGTGAGGGGAAGAGAACAATTCATATACCAAAACCGATTCCTCGGTCATTGAACCCAAAGCAAGGATGGCATGTGACATGTCGTGGTATTTCTAAGCATCACGAGAGGAAATAACAAAATGACCCTAAAAGCCGTGAAAGTTTGAACTTGTGTTTGAAAGTTTATGTACTCTACTTGTTACAGAGTTTGCGTCGTCGGTTAGGTACCTCGGTCGGGGTAAAAAACACATACTCTCTGTGTCGGCTATCAGATGTACCGCCTCAGATCGTCCCAGCTGTGAGTTTAAAATCTGGACATCGCCTATTATAGAATCTCCCAGCCTCAGATAATGACTACATCTATATGCATTGGTAGTAACTTTCATTCGCGTCAACATTTCGGGGAAAACATTTGGAAACCCCTTTGCTGACTGTGAAAAAGACGACCATCAAAATTGCGTTTCCGCAGACTGGGCGATGACTTTGTAAGGAAAGGGGCTTGGGCAACTATAAGCCATAGTCTCGCTCTCGGCAAATTGCATGCAATCCTGCATCGAAATCTATTTGCATTGAAGACTACAGAAAGCCCGATCGTTGAGCCGTTCAAACTCACCCAAACTGCAGTAGCGTAGAATTCTACGGGTTCCTCCATGAGCATTGAGAGTGAACACTTATTCGAACGGTAGAAGCATGAACCAACTTAAAAGCTACTCTGTTAGGAACATTTAAATACCTCGGTATTGGGACTCACCGCGCGGGAACTCGGGGGCTGTGCGGGGAAGCTCACAGAATCCGACTGCAGGTTGGTGTGCGCGATCAAAACGCATCTGGGATGGTTTATAGTTCCGTAGTGAGTTCAATACCGAGGCTTCCACTCCGTAGTACGTCAGAGAAAACTCAAAACAAGAGCAGCAGATTGCAGTGATCGAAACTTTGACAGGGAGCCGTGGTACAATGCAGCAACACTACACTCAGCTCCGTGCTTCTCTTGGGATGTCATGCAATAGTAGAGGCATTACGGTAGGACTGAACATTACGTTGAAAGATGCTCACTGAGCGCTTCTGGTTTCTTTACAAGTTATTCCGCGTCGATAATTGTGTCTCCTCTGGTCATTTTGGCGTGGTCGACAAGTTCCTCCCCCGATCTGTAGAGCGCCTCAAACTGGTTTGAATTGGGTCGTCCAAAGTCAAAGCGGCTTTCAGATAAGTTTATGTCAGAGACCACTGAACTACGACTACGATCGGATCCTAAATAGCGAAGTGCTGATCCCCATCTATGTCTATCACGCTTTTCGCACCAGTAGCAAGCAGTTGATATTGCAAATCCCTATCCCCTTTAGACAATCTCACAGTAGAATCTTTGAATGATCTTTCTCTATATCCTCGGGTGCTTTGCAGTCGTGTCCTTGCTGAAGCTCCCAGTTTCTTGCTAGGTGCATCATTCCTTTAGGCTCTGACAACTATGCGGGAGCCAAGTATCTACTAACCGCCGCACGGCTAATTGATATGAGCAATGAGACGGGCCATCATCGTGCAGATATCGCCAAGGGCAAGATATGCGGGGACGACAAGGGAGGGAATGCGAAGGATACATATAGGTGAGTGACCGTACATACCACTGGTGATTCAGTCATACTGCGACGAGCACGCAGAGAAGAGGAACCACTGTTCTATTTGGTATCATGGACTTTTAGCATCGGAACGCTCAAAATTTCAATTCGCCTTCTATCAGTGAAAATCGTAACCGAGATCCCACGACCTATTTTGCCCGCCGCTACTCAATCAAAGACATCCGTGACGTAACGAATGTTCCTCAAAGTCTCAAACCAGTCCTTGGCGCTGTTCTCGTCCGTCTTCTCGCCCTTGGCCTTTTCCATCTCGACCTTGATCTTGATGATGGTGTCCTTGGCGGACTCGGCGACACCTCGAGAGCCGCAGACGTAAGCCTTGGCGCCCTGCTTCCAAAGGTCAACGACCTCCTCGCGGTCGTGCCAAATGCGGTCCTGCACGTGCTTGCAGCCCTCACTCTTGTCACAATCGCGGCTGTAGGCGCGGCGCACCGAAACGGCGCCAAGAGCTTCCCATTTATCAAACTCGTCACGGTACAGGTCATCGTGTTCAGGGGAGCGGCAGCCGAAGAAGAGCAGGGCGGGCGCGAGAGCGCGGCCTGCCTCGATCATGGAGGCGCGCTCTTGGATGAAGCCCCGGAAGGGTGCAAGCCCGGTGCCGGCGGCGACGCAAATCATGGGCGTCCTCTCGGCGTCGGTGGGAAGGCTGAAGGCGGCGTGGGACGGCCGGATGGCGACGTGGAGGGAATCGCCTTCAGCGAGAGAATCGAGGTAAGAAGAGGCTACGCCGATGTAAGGGCCCTGTCCAGACAGTGAAGGCTCGTTGAGGACGGAAAAGGTGAGAGTGACGTGGTTGGGGGTGGCCATTGGCGAAGAGGAGATGGAGCTGGACCGTGTTAGTCAGTACATGGTTTGCTTTGTGGGATATGACAAGGGAGCGACTTACTATTGTCTGACGCGCATCGGCGGCAACATTGACAAAAAGACCCCGACGGGCAAAGCAATCGATGGGTGGCGTTCGAGCAAGTCAAGGATGGACACCCGCTTGCTGCTGATCTCGTCGGCGTAGTCATCACCCGCAAGTCGACTCAGCTCAGCCTTGGTATCCTCATCCTTGGCGTATTCGCAAAGAGTGAGTACGTTCTGTGGAAGATGTCAGTCAAGACCGTGATTGTAATCTGAAAGGGTTTCGCTTACTCTTCTCGTGGCAGGCTGTGAGAGTTCGACATATGAGCTCAAAATGTCGTTGGCAGGGACCGAACTGTCGACCGGGAGGGACGTGGGACCATCGGTCTTGATACTGAGGTGCGCATCGCGGGCCAGATGAAATCTTCTCATGGCGCGGTGCACGCTCTCCTTCGGGTTGATGGGAAGAACGGCGAGGTAGTCTCCCGCAGTGTACAGCATATCGTCCGGGATCTTGATCTCAATGTGCTTCTTGACGCCCTCGGTATCACCGCCCTTGGTGAGCGTCCCAGTCTTGGTGACCGTGGCCTCCTTGACATCCTGACGAAGAGCCGAGGTTCTGGGGTTGCTGATAACAACATCTATACCCTTGGGCTTGCTGTCTTCGACGGTGGTCGTCTTATACTTGCTCGTCAGCGCGGGCCAGAGCACATCGTCCTCCCAGGACTCGAAGTTTGTAAAGACCTCGCCAGTCGACGTGTCAGTGAGGCCAACATCAGCAATGCGTTTCGCGCCGAGCTGCTCCAGAGTGCTATCGACTAGCTTGGGGACGCGGTGGAAAGTTTGAACCCAGTCCTTGTGACCGCAACCGAAGACGGCATATGACACGTCTTTGAGCGGTGACTTTTCCTTGTCCTGACCCTCGATCCATGCCACAAAGTGCCCGGCATTGTCGGGAGGCTGGCCCTCGTAGGATGCCGTAATGATGACGACTGGTTGGTCAGTTGGCAGACTGCCGTTGGCGCTGTCCAGACAGTCGATCTTTGTAGCGCGGAAGCCGTGGGACACGGCGTCTGATGCCACGCGCTGGGCTAAGGCCTCGCAGGTGCCGCTGTTGGAGCCGTACAGAACCGTCAACGGCATTCCACCTTCGCCTCCGGATGCTGCGTCGCTCTTGGCGTGCCCGTTGGCCTTTTCGGGCTCGGCGATGCCAGCGAGACGGCGCTCAAGGCTCGTCGGCGTCAGGCCATCGCGGAGAATGGCACGCATGTGCATGTCCTTTGGCTTGATTGTGAGGGTCTGCTTGATGCCGAAGCTGTAGTTGGGATCCAGGACAAAGTTGAAGTTCTGGAGAAGTATGGTCATAGTCAGAAGGGCCTCTTGCCACGCGAACGGACGACCGATGCAGGCTCTCATGCCGTTGCCGAAGGGTTTCCAGCAGTTAGGGAACTCCTTGGTGATGCGGTTGAAGTTCTCATCCATCATCCTTTCGGGTTTGAACTCGTTGGCGTCCTCGCCAAAGACCGCGGGGTCAAGGTGGGACTTGGCGAGCAGGTTGAGAATGGTCTCACCCCCCTGCACAGGGTACTTGCCCGCCAGTACAGTGTCTTCGAAGGCCTCGACCGAGAAGAGCGGGATCGTTGCGTTGACGCGAAGAGTCTCGCGTAGTACACCGTTCAGGTAAGGCAGCTTTGAGAGATGGTCGACCTTTATCTGCCCCTTTCCGACAACGCTATCTACCTCCTGCTGCGCCTTCTGGTACGCTTCCGGGTGTTTGAGCAGTTGGTAAAATGCAAAGGACAGCAGGCCGGATGTCGTCTCGTGTCCAGCGATGAGGAATGTGATCAAGTTGTCCATGATGCTTTCGTCCGTCATCTTCTTCCCTGTTTTCGAGTCCACGCCTTCAAGCATAGCCGTGAGCAGGTCGCGGCGATCGTTCTTACCAGCCTTTCTTGACTCCAGAACCTCTTTCGCCGTGCTTCTCAGTGTTTCGATATCGGCGGCGAACTTCTGATCCTTGGCGCTGTAGAAGACTGAGGGTAGCGGTAGACGTCGTGTCCTGTTGCCGGCCTCGACGAGGAAGTCGCCCATGGCCTCGATGAAGGGGTGAAGAACGGGTGAGTAGTAGCTGTTGAATCGGTAGCCCATGGAGCACAGGGCCAGTGTGTCGAGGGCTAAGCGCGTGAAGTCGTCGGTCACGTTGATCTGCGACTGCTGTCCGTAACGCGCCCACTTCATTGCGAGTTGACCTGCAACGTCGTGCATCTCATCGAACATGCTACGGATCGAAAGAGGGCCAAAGGCGGGCATGAGCACGCGGTGAGCGATGCCCCAGTTCTCCTCGCCCATTTTCGCCTGGTTGCGTGATCAGCCTCGGAACCCAGTGCATCACTGCTGCGCCATTAAAACTCACTGTGAAAAGTCCATCGTGCACGCCATTTCGGATTTGCTAGTTGGAGGTCAGAGACTACAAGTCCTACATAAGACTCCATGGACGGCGACTTACACTGAGGGCTTGGTTTACGGACTTTTTGAATCGCTTCTCATCGCATGTCTCATTCACCAGCGCCTGGGTTGAAACCAAAACGACGGAACGTCCAGGAAATCTCAATCGGTAGATCTCACCTTGGGGCAACGTTAGCTGTGTCTCAGCGATAAAGGGGCCCGGGAGGGGGTGGAGTTACCATATTGGTCAGCGAGAGATAACATGGATCCCAGAGGGAATTCAGAGTTGATTTCGTTGATGTTGCCGAGAAGCGGCAGCCCAGGGGGCTCGGGAATGGGCACCGTTTCTGACATGGTGTCGTTGTGATGTGCGGGGGGTTATGCGTGTGGTGGTGTGGTATCTATCGTCTACGGTGTTGGATCACTGACAAAAGCTTGATGTGGCCCTGCTCCCGACAAAACTTAGCAAGAGAAAGGAGGGGATGGAGGCCTGATAATATTCAGAATCGAAAAGCGGCAGACTCCCCATGCGTTGCTAATCTCTGGGCACTGTTTGGTCTCATGCCTGCCTCGGTCCCATCATCATGCGTGGAGTACCGGGATAAAGGCTGATATCATGCCATAAGAAAAAGAGTACCCCTTTTCCACTTTTCCATAGGCGAACAATCATAAGGTGGGCCCATTCCGGCGTCGCCAATGGTCGAGATGAACATGATGATGGTGCGGCCATCCACTAAGTTCGGCCATCCCGTCGGTCCCTTTCACAAGTGAGTAAGGCAAGGCATTCGGCACCAGCCCAAACCCGCTCCCGGCATGCTGAATTAGTGCTTAGGGTTACTGCTAGACATGTGGCACGTAGGCCTGCAGGCGGTGAGTCAGTGATCCTGCTGTGCTCTCCCACGGCAAACCGAGAATTCCCCATTATCCCAGGTCAGGAAAGCGACCTTCAGTGAGTGTTTGTGCTGATTTTGCCGAGATGATGAGACCGTTCGTTCCCCTTGCAGACATACACAGTAACCAACAAGTCTATTCCAGGTCAGCGCGTGCCTCGTCGGATCCAACGTTAAGGCTGCCGGGGCATGCCGGGGGTACGGGATCGTCGCCTCAATGCAATGATGACAGACAGATGCCGAGTTGTGTCGCCATTTGGATCAAGTGCTGGCACCAAAGCACACCGCTCCCGCTCCATCGGGCAAACTGAAATCGACGCTCTCCCGTTTCCGTGGCCCCGACTCCTAAGCCCCGATTTCCGAACTCAAGTCTTTTTCCCTGTTACGCTGAGTATGTCGTCTGCGGGGAACAGAGACATAATGATGCAACACCACAGGACCACTGGCGCTTTTTAGTTTCTCTATCAGCGAGTGAAAGTTTGGGTCTGCAGCCACGCGGCGAATCAGACCGGGGACCCGACACCGGCTTGTACACCCAAGCAAACAAGCAATCAAACAGCCTCTGTAGACACGGGGTCATTAATCAATTGGTCTTCAGTTCATGGTTTCTCTTGTTTAACACACGGCAGAACGGTTGTGTCTTCATCCACTTCGGACGCAACATACTTGGCAGAAACGCGCAGCTTTTAGTGAGCGCAAGGACCATTGAGTGCGTTGCTGGATACTCCATTTGTACGAGGAGTACCTAGCAAGAGGAATGGGCCGGCTCGTTGGCTATAATTTGACGCGTTATATATATGCATATTTCTAAACTTCACGATTGGCGCCTCGCGACAGAAGGACCCATTGCTCCCACTAAATAGAAGACTAGCTTTGACTTAATATAGATACTGCATGGACGCTCCGGGGAACCCTGGCAGCAGTTGTCCAACGCCAAGCAGGTGCTTTGTTTTGCTTATAGTTGTTTTCGCGAGAAACGTACCGGCAGTGTTCCGTGTTCTGGCACAACGGTCGCGAATACTCCTCACACCTCTCGCACCATGCAACCGTCTTTCTCCAGAGACACAGGTTTTTTCTCAGTAAATCAGAGGAAGAGAAACACAAGATTAATTTTCTCGTGGCATGTCGAGGATGGCAACACGCTGAGTCTTGAACTCGCATGTGGTGTGGCCGCACTCAGGCGAAGACAAGCATATTGCCAAGATTGCCATGAATAATAGCTCTTGGGTGATAGATATTCCATAGGAGCACTCCCTATCAGGTAGCGTATAATGCTACAGAGGACCCGAATCTATATAGAGTATTATCAAGCCTTTGTTACCCAGTTCTTCTCGCAGGGGAGGACTGACTGTCGGAAATGATGAAAATTTGCTGAGCAGAGACCAGTTTAATTTCAGCGTTTGAGACGGCTTCGTCAAAGGTCTCTCATACCAAGTCATTCAAGTCTATGTAAAAGTCGAGGCTTTAATCTATGTATGTGAGAGCGATACTCAAATTGAACGCAAAGTCTTCTTTGTTGGCCTTCCCCACAGTTCACAAGGGTTCGACTATCTGAAGTTTTCGAATTGGATACCCCTAGGGATTGAACAAAATCTTTACATGTTCGCCTCGAAAGTGGCTCAATTTTATGCCCGAAATATGACTTGGGACGGGAGAACTCATGTCGTACAGAACTAGAGTCCAATTTAGGTTGAAATGCCCAAGTCAACCCTGATGAGTTCGTGGTTCTCTAAGCGATAGGTTCTGAAGCAGTCTGTCCATACGACAACATCCAAACTTGTAGAGGACTGGAGCTGTGTTACTAATGTTACAGCACGTGATGTGTTGCACTATATAATGGCAAACCTCCAAAGCAAAGCACTGTACTATGTCGTTGAAAATTATGTTATGATTCTTCTCTCAAATGGTTTTATGATACTTCCTCTCATCATAAGTCGTGACCCTCTGTTCCAACACTAGGATGGCAAACGAAAAGTCAGAACGTAACAGCATACGATACACTAGAATTGCCTCCCTGGAAGTCCATTATTTCCAAGATCATCGTACCTCTTGCAACAGACTTGTTGGAGTCGAAATGCTACCGAGGGTCCGAGATCTTATGGAGACAGCACCCAAGCGGTAGTCGCCTTAACGTACATGTACGCCCTCGTTTGCACAACAGTGGTTGCCGTGACTTCAGCTGAAATGGCCAAGGATACATACCGTCTTCCATAAGGGTACTGTCTTCAGACTTGGAACGGGCTGTAAAACCTCTCGATTGGGATGATTGTGTTGATGTCGTTAGTTGTCTGTCTGCCTTCGGCTTCAAGATGTTCCAGAAAGACTTGTAAGTGTATCTAGGTTTCAGAAAAGGAAACGAAACGTGATATTGCTTTTGAGCCTCTCTTTACATTCTTCGCACCAGGGTGTGTTCGCATGTCACCCCCTTACATATCCTTCGTTGCTCCACCAGCCTAAAAGTTATCCCGAGTCGGCACCGAAACAGGCACCTTGTCCGGTCTTTATGCCCCAATCGCCCAATTCTGCCAATTAGGAGGAACAAAAGCCTAACTACGGCCGTGGTGCCTCCTTCGTACGTGTGAGAAAACTATTGCATGTGCTGGTGGATCGATATGTGCCGAGGCACCTCGGTTTGCCGCCCCCGGGCAAAATATGGGACCACGGCGCTCCAGGGGGGCAAGAAAATTTTGGGTTGGCCGAGACCACGGATGCGCCCAGTGCCCTTTGGCCACGCAATCTCGGTGGCGTTGCCGTTGGCCTCTATGATGCCCGAAAGCCGGCTCGGCCAGAATGTATGCCAACGGGATGATTATGAATACAGTCGAGGATCATAAGGCACTCATGAGCGGTCTTCGGGTCGGTATGTACAGTTCCTGAGGGCGTAACAGGGCGTACTGGGCGTGCTGGGTGCACGTTAAGGTGAACAAACTATGATGTCAACTTTCGTACGGCCAGGACCTTGCTGGACTTGACTAAAAAGCATGGGAAAATGACATAGCTTTCTCTCTCCTTTGCCAGGCTCTCTCACGGAAATCTGTAATTGTTGAGCACTTACAATCTGTCCATGATTTGGATGCCAGCATAACCATCAGCTGGAAGTGTAGATATTAGTTATCAGTTTTCCCACAACAGTCAGCGGAATCCACAACTGAGATTATCCCTGCGGTTTCCGGGCCATAGCTGCCAGGCCCAGCCGCAAGTGCTCTATTGTCCATCCCGTGTCAGAGCCCCAGTAGACGGCTCATGTTCCAAGTACGGCGGGAGCATTCGATTCAAGGTTCGAGGACAACAGCCAACAGTCGGTACCAGCACGACAGTGGAAGGCTATAACATCTTCACATATTCAGGACAGTCTCTGAACTCTTCCAACCCGTGCGCATTCGCTCTGAGAGACGGACACGTGGAGCAAAGGATGGTTCAAGTAATTAGAGCGAAAACCAAACGCCAATTCATTATTCCATTATCCTGTGTAAATGTCCATCTCCGTATCCATGACCCATTATTCGTAATATCATGTACCTTCGTGGGCTCTACGCCCAATGCACCGACTTTCTTTGCTTCTTCTTGGTCCTCTTTTTCTTGCTAGAGTAGTAGTCGCCATTGCTGGTATGTTCCGCCGGCGCGCGTGCACGAGCGCCCGCGAGAACCTCGCCAAACGTCAAGCTCGACGCACGAGTGTGCGTAGACACGGCGGTTACGCCGCCAAGCTCCCATTCCCACCGGCTCCTTTCGATCGTGTCCCCGGCTTTCTGGAGCCTGTGCCGCCACCCCTCGACAAACAACCATGCCAGACGAAAGACGCTCTCGCCAGAGGGCTCTTCGAGGCCGCTCGCGTGCCCGGTCTGGTCCGCGACGACCAACACCCGCAGGCCGCTGGCGTCCCTCCGGTATTTCCGCTTGGGACGCTCGTCCAACTCGTCGTACTCGGCATCCCGCTTCACCCTCATGACATTGAGCCCCGCCCCGCCCGAGCGTGGTCAATTCGCGTCGAGCCCGCCGGCGGAGCTCCGCAGCAGCGCGCTCTGCTCGTCTAGCTCGTCCTCGACTTCGTTGAGGAATCCCGCCTTGCGCTCGTACCCCGGACTGTCGCCTCCGCCGCCGGTCATGGTGCGCTGCACGGGATGGAAGAGCCCGGACACAGGCCGCGATCGGGCCGGGCTCGCCGGCTCCTGTTTGGCCTGGGAGTTCTCGAAGATGCCGCGCATCCTGCTGATCAGGCTCCCGGGCGAGCTGTTCGACACAGAGTTCCGGTGAGGGGTGTCTGACGCGGACCCCACGGAGCCCGACGGCCCGCGCATCGCCTTCACGCCGCCTTCGTACTTGAAGGGGTCGTAGTCGTCGCGGTCCGTCAGCGTGGAGTCGTTGCGCGGCCTCATCAGGTTGTGCATGGAGGCCGGCCACGAATCCCGGATGACGGGCTCGTGCTTGTCGACGTGCAGCGCCGAGTGCACTGGCGAAGATGCCATGGAGTCGATGGTGCTCTGGCTTTGCACCGAGTACGGGACCGAGTCGGAACGGGCGCGCCATGGCACGTTTGTCACGTCGCGCGGGATGATCAGCTCGGGATCAATACCCCCCTCCGCGGCGGTCTGGCTAGGCGGCGTCTGCGGCCGTTCAGGATTGTGTCTGCTGAACGCGAGACCGCGAGAAGGGGTCCCCCGCGACGACGGCGTCGCAGGCGATTCCTGACGCAACGCTAGGGGACTGATGTCGGCGTGTTGCTCACTTTGCTGTGGCGCCATATGCGGAGTTCTCTGCTCGTCATCCTCTTCTGTTTGGATGCCAGATATCTCTACTCGAAGTTCGGGTTGCGACGATGTGGAGCCGCCTCCCGCCAGTCCGGACAGTTGCGTTTCGAGAGGGACTTGGTCGTATGGATGCTGTTCAGGACTCCGCGGGGTATCCAGGTCTTGCCCGTGCAGCTGCGGTTGTTGATCACGCACTTCTTGGCCGTAAACGTGAGGTTGATGTTGCGTGTACGGGTCCTGGTCAGGCAGTTCCGGTTGGCGTGCGGACTGAGGGGAAGATGGATGGCTAGCATTTTCTTCGTCATGAAGAGACTGCTGGACCTCTTCCCTGAAAGACCCCGAGCGGCTGTTTCGCGTAGCACCAAACAGAACGGGCGATCTGAGCTCGTCACGCCATGAGGTTGTCCCGAACCGGGCGGATGCGTACTGCGCTGGGTGCTCGTCAGAGGAGATCACCGCGGTCTTGGGACCGTCCTCTTCGTCGCTGTGAGATGTGGTGACGACCTGCTCAATGACAGACTCGTTGGAATGGTGTTGCTGCTGGGACGTGAGGCCTTGGGTGAGGAACGCAGGTGCCTGGGTGTGGTCGTACTCGCTGACGTCCGAGTCCGAGTCGTCGCCTCGGGCAAGTTCCTCGGCCAGCGACGATCTCTGGCCAAACGACACGTCTTGGCCGTCCGTGGGACTCACGACCCCTCGGCTGTAGCTCTGATCGTAGGTATTCTTGAGGCCGGCCGACTCCGGATGTCGCGGCGAGTCCATGACCCCTTTTGTGTACTGTGAAGACGCGCTGAACTCGGCAGAAGGCAACGGGGTGGCGTACTCCTGAGATTCGGTGTCGGTGAAGTCCCCTGGTCCGGATTGTTGGAGATAGGTGGAAGCCGTGGAGATGCGGTCAATGCTCGCGTCCGACCACTGTTGTTCGTAGCCATCGACGCGCAGCTGGGGCGTGGGAAGCGCGGGAGAAGTCGGGTCTGCCGAGTCGGCTGCATGCGTCTCACCGCGCTGCCCAATGTTCTCCCAAGAATCATCGCTTTCTTCCCCGTCTTCTTCTCTTTGATGACTTTGTAGGTCCTGACTGCTTGTTGCCGGTACCGACTCCCTGGATGCTGGCTCCGTCACGTTGGTCTGCGCCGTCTGATTGCTCCCCATCAGGTTGCTTGCACCCATCAAGTTCGTTGTCTGACCGTATTGGTTAGCTTCCCATTCCTCCTCATTCCCCTCACTGTCCGAGTCTGCGAGTTCTTGACGGTAGCGGCCCTGTGCACTGGTTGCACGCGGAGGCGGAGGTGGTGGCGGGGTTGCCCTGTGTTGCGACGCCGACAGACTTGGGGTCTGGCCGGGCAAGGTGGCTTTCGACTCCCATTCATCCTCTTCGTCATCTGAATTCTCAAGATCATGGCGGTATTGTCCGTGAGAGCTTGGAGCTCGCGGAGGCGGGGGCGGGGTGGCCCTAGACTGGGATGATGATGAAAAGGGGAACTGACCAGGTCGAGCATTGTCCTCACTTGAGTCCTGGTGCTCTTGATTATCGAGACCCTGAGAGCTGGGGGCAGGCGGTGGTGGTGTTGGTGAAGGGATCGCCCGGTTCTCTGTGAATGACAGTGCACTAGGGATGTCAGGCTGGGTAATGCTCGGGGGCAAGACAACTTCATCTTCCTCGTCTGAGTTCTCGACGTGCAGCCGGGTTTGAGAGAGGGAACTAGGGGAGCGGGGAGGCGGTGGGCCAGAAACGGGGGCTCCGGACTGCGAGAACGGCAGATTGCTTGGCTGTGCAGACGTGGAAGCATCGTCCCACTCGTTCTGTTCCCCTTCCGAAGAGTCTTCCGGTTCCGGTTGCTGACTGTAGTGTCCCTGAGAGCTGAGAACGGGGGGGAGAGGAGGGAGAGGCGTTGCGCTATACTGTGATGATGTGAGAGTGCTTGTCTGTATCTGGTGAGAGGGATTCGCGCTGAATATATCACCCTCTTCTTCGGATGAGTTATCCACCTCTTCAGAGTTAAGGCTATGGGGGTCCAGAGAACGTTGGGGAGGGGAAGGGGGAGGGAGGCTTGGTCTGTACTCGAGAGATGTCAACACATTATCCATACGGCCGTTCTGGGGACCGCGGGATTCCCAGTCTTCTTCTTCGTCAGAGTCATCGGCGTCTTGGAAGGAGCGCTCAGCGATGCTCGGCATGGGCGGGACGGCGCGTTGCTGTGAAGCGGGCAGTTGCTGAGAGGTTGTGAGGCTTTCCGGCTCTTCCGAGTCGGAATCCATATCTTCCAACTCGCTGTTGTAGCGTTCCTGAATGCTGTCTAGAGATGCCGGCGCAAGATGCCTGGCAGAAAGCGGGCTGCTCTCCTGGGCAAACTGCTGAGCGCCCGGGATCATAGACCTGTCAACACCTGCAAACGAGTAGTCATTTTTTCCAGCAACGTCCACTCCAATAGGACTGCCTCTTGTGGCGAAGGGATTGCTGTACGCCGACTCGGGAACTTGCGGGGTAGGCTGTCGGTGCTCGATGGCCTGCGTTGCTAGACCCTCGCTGGCAACAGGGGGGCTGTTCCGCACGGGAAACAAGTGCTTGTATGTCGACTCGGCCGCCGCGAGTGCTTCTTCGTCGTCGGTATCGGTGTCCTCTGCCTCGTAGTGACCTTGTGCGGAAGGGGGCCGGGCAAAGGGGTCGTTCAAGGAGCGCGCAACGTCGTGTTGTCCAAGAGGGGCCATGCTCCTGGTGAACGGGTTGTTAGAGCCAACGCTGTCGCGGCGTCCTTGCGCACTAGCAGACCGAGCGAAACTCTGCTCCGGGGAGGATGGCTGGCTGTGACCGAGAGCACTAGCTGATCGGAGGAAGTTCTCGGCAGCACTGGTCGTGTTGCCAGAAAAAGGGTTATTGGAAGCTTCCGACGCGCCATCTGTCGTCTTGCGGGCGAAAGGATTGAGCGTCGGTTCCTCTTCGATAACGGTCTGCAGTGCAAACGGGTTGTACGGGATATCCGACGACTGGTATGCTGGTTGCTCGTAGTTTGCAGCATTCGCTCTCGCGAATGGGTTATAGGAGGGTTCCGATGACTCGTCCATGTCGCAATCTTCCTTCACACTCTGGACAGGAGAGGAGATGTCGCTTTCCTCCTCGTCAAAGTGAGCTCGATCCGAGGAAACCAAGCCATTGTCGTTGTGATCAAGACCACCGACGGCCTGCAAGAAGCTCCCGTGCTGCTGGCTCTGCTCATAGCTCTGATCCGCGGCCGTGCTTGTATTTTCCGTCATGTAGGAACTGTCGTGCGTGGCATCGGGGGCCGCAAAGACGTTGCGGCTCATAGACTCGGGGTGGAAGACTTCTTCAGACTTTGCGGCTACCTCAGAGGTGTCTGCAACAGCGGATGCGGCAGACTCGGTGTGCTCAGTGATGACGGAAAGGTCGGGCTCGCGCGAACGATCGGCATCATCGAAACTGACCTCGTCGCGAGACGGGTCCGAGACTTCAACTTCCTCACATTGAGAGTCATGCTGCTTGGACTCGGGCTCGAGCTCCACGCTGCTTCCTTGAGATTCTCTCGTTACATCCGCAGCATCCTGAGAACCGTGCAGGTGGGGATCATTCAAGCGACTCTTGTCGTGGGCTTCCTCTTCTTCGTCTGACAGCTCAGCATCATGTTCCCGGCCCTCGTCGTCAACAACGGCCTTGGCCGTCTCTCCATGTGCGGAAATCGGCCCAGAGGCTTCCTCCTGGCCATTGGTCGCCTCTTTAAGATCGTCCTCGTCATAGGAATCGTCTGCGAGTGAGCTCCGAGTCTCGTGATGGTCGGGGCCTGCCGTGAAAGCTGAAGCATCTTTCTCCTTTTCTGTTTTCTCAACCTCATCGGAAGCACTCGTCTCCTCCGGGACATGTCCGGCGGACAAGGGCAAGTCCCGGGATTCTGCGGCATTATCGTGCGGTTCCGAACTTGACGGCTGAGCCTTCTCGACTTCGACATGAGCCTCAAGAGAGTCTGAGTTATCAACCTTGTCGCTCTGGCCGTCTGCGGCAAAAGCAGCGAGAGCCTCTTCCCGGTCGCTTTGGTCATCTTCAAGCGTACTGTCCTCAGCTTGGCCCTCGTGTGCCAGATCGTGCCCTCTTCCGTCAGCCTCGGCGTCTTCCGTCAAGTGAGCATCGCTATGGGCGTTGGTGGTGGCGTCAGAGGGTCCAACAGCGGAATCGTCCTCAGCTGCGTCAGGGACACTACCAGCGAGTTGTTCTTCTGGCGTATGTGGAGCGTCCCCGCGTTCGGAATCTCCATCTTCAAGATCTTTGCTGGCAGCGGTTGGTAGATGTTCTTCCTCCTCTTGGGTTGTCTGGGGCAATTCACTGACTTCCACAGGGGTTTCCTGAGACCCATGCTGGGTTTGCAGCTCGCTGCCCGTTGCTGAACGCTCTTGTCCGGCAACGTCCTTGATATGGGCCAGGTCTACGTCCTCGTTGTCTCGGTGTTGGCCAATCTGAGCTTCTGATCGGTCTTCGGTTGGGGATGCTTCAGAGTAGGACGGTTCGGCGGCTGTATGCTTGACCCCGGAGGGCCCGGCCTCCTTTGTGTCATCGGCAGCCTCGAAACTATCTGTCTCCGTGCCCCTCTGTGGGCCGGCTTGCACTTCAGACAAGGACTCGTCGTCTGTTGGTTTTGACAGCTCCTCATTGGAGGCTACTTCCCTGGCAGGAGTCTCCTTCGCTGCGGTAGCATCTACAGCGACTTCGTCGTCCATGTCCCTATCATCGGCGGCCACAGACTCCTGGTGTTTGTCTCCATCAATCATAGAGGCTTTGTCTTGAGGTAATGAATCCTCCACGATACGGTCGTTCTCCTGCTCCTTAGAATGCTCTCTCATGTCCTGCTCTTCAGAAGAAGAGTCCTCGACATTCGTGGAGACACTTTTGGCAGTCTGGATGATGGAAGCAGCAGTGTCATCCTGGGGAGCGTCGTCGTGAACAGGAGCTGTTTCTATGGTGGGAGATTCAGGCTCAGCGCTCTCAGTGGCATCTTCCCGATCTTGGACTTCTTCGTGGTCAGGAGCATCCAACTCCTTGGCAATGCCTTCGTGTGCAGGAGCCGCATCTTGAGCTGGAACATCCTCGAGAGCTGAAGATATCGAAGCGATTTCGGTGTCCTGGATGACGTCTTCTTGTGCAGGCGCTGTGTGTTTGTCGGCGGCAGCATCAGAATCCTTAGGAGTCTCCTTGGGCGTAGCATCGCTCTCTTCCGTAAGAGAACCCGTAGGTTCCTCCGGTTCAGCCGAGGTCGCCTCGAGAGTGTCCTTGTTTTCATCGTGCTTGGTTTCTGCTCCGGAGGCGGCATCGTCCAGGTTTGGGGGGACACCACCAGCCGCATCGTCGTCTTGACTTGGCCCTTCTTTAACTGCCTTGGAATCATGTTCGGAGATGTCGCGAGCTTCGTCCGGGTCCTTCTCATGATGCTCCTTGATATCGCCAGTCTCTTGTCGGGCCCCCTCGGACACTTGCTCGGTGCTTTCCGCAGCGTCATCCTCCTCGGAGGCATGCTCGTCAACTACGGCCTTCATGGAAAATTCGGGCACAGATCTTTCTTTTGTGGTCTTGTCGACATCTTCACCAGCAGCCTGCTCTTCCTTGGCTTCCGGAATATCGTCTTGCTCATCTGCTGGGCTGGATTTGGGTGCAGCATCCTCACCGTGACTCGCAGGCTGCTCCTTTGCTGAGTTGTCGTCCGAAGTTGTTGAATCTTCCTGCTGCTCCCCAACCTTGGTGGAGGACTCGGGGCTTGTGGGCTCTTCAGCCAGAGCTTCTGCCTCAGCTGCTTTTGGAATGACGCTCTCATCCGATATCAGTTCCTTTTTGTCCTGGGGAGCATCTTCGACAGGGTCCCCGCCGACAGCGGGATCGTTGCGAGCCTCTATTGTCGCTGGTGTCGTCGCAGGGGCTTCCTCGGCAACCGTGGACTTCGTGGCAGCAGGCTCTTGCGATGACGGCTCTTCGGCGGATGGCTCCTCTGCAGCAGAGGACACCTCGACCGGTGCGTTCTCGGACGTCCCTCCGGGCTTCTCTGCCTTGGCCTTCTCCTCTGCAGGATCGGAACTCTGAAGTTGAGCAGGGTGTTCTTCGGTCCCAGTCAGAGCGTTCTGCTGGGAGTCTTCGACGGTTGCAGCGGCTGCGTTGCTTGCGGGCTCCTCTGGAACGGATTCACCAAGGTCTTTCGTCGACTCGGCCTCTGGTTTGCTTTCGGCCTTGGAAGCGTCTGCCGAGACAGCCGCCTCGACGACTATCTCTTCAGAACTGGCCTTGTCCTCGGCAGCCTCCTCGGGCTCCGAGGCGACTGCCTCGGTTGGAGGCGTCACCTCGCTGCGCTGTGCCTCGTGGATGCTATTGCCCTCCTCCACGCTCCTTTCAGCCACGGGTTCTTTGGGTTGTGGCTGGGAGTCGTCACCTTTAAGACCCTTATCTTCCTCGGTGGGCGCATTGGCCTGCGCCTCATCAGACGGCCGGGGGGCCTCCTCTTCTACACTTTTGTCTTTCGGAGCAGCCTCGGCGGGAGCTTCGCCCCGTGGCAGAGGAGAGGGTTCGGCCGATGCTGCAGCAGCAGCACCGGAGTTTCGTACCGTTCTGGCGCGCTTCCGTGTGGGAACGGGAGGCACCGCCGCCTTCATTTGCTCTTCGATCAAGCGGTTGAGTTCCTAAACGGATGATTAGATGAAGCCGCACGAGCCAAGCTGCAGTCGAACTTACTCTTCTCTTCTCCTCGAGTTGGGCCAACTTCGCTTCGCCTTCGGCAATCTTCTTGGCCGTCTCTTCCTCGATATTATCCATGAGGCTGTCCATCTCGTCCTCGACATTACGGGCAGTGGTATCAAATGTGCCTTGCTTCTCCTCGTCCTCCTTTGCCTTGCGGGCCGCACGCTCCTCGTCTTCTCTGCGGCGACGGGCTTCTCTCTCCTCGTCTTCTCTTCGCCTCTGCTCGGCGATTTCTTCCTGCTCTTTCTGGCGTGCGGCCGCGAGCTCTTGTTGTTCTTTTTCGTATGCGGCTTTCAGTTCCGCGAGCGTCATGTCACGCTTCTGCTCGAGCTCGTCGAGTTTCGTGTCGCTCTCGGCGGCAGATGTCGACAGGCCCTCGATCGTGGAGTGTATCGAAGCGAGGGCATCGTTCATCTGCGCCACGAGCGTGGCAACGTCTACTCTGGCTGTCATCGGGTGAGGATGGGGAGAGTCGGCGCTCTCAATGACAGAGGGTTTGAGGGGAGGGACTTGTGGTTAATCGGCGTGAGAGATTTGGGAGGAAAATCTCAGCTGTGTCACAAGAGCGGCAGATATTATGAGTTTTGTGGTTTGATTTTGTTAGACGTTGCTCAAACTCGTCAAAACATCAACGGGGCCGCGGGGTGGCTTGTCAGTTTACGATATAATTATACTACGGTATCTGCCCCTCGCCACGAAATAACAACCAAAGGTACGCACGCGTTCCAGCCAAGTAACACACAGGAGAACCCGGCCCTGCGTGATGCTCCTACAACTATCATGCATGTCCTCCGCCAGGGCCGGGTCTGTCACTGTCCCCAGCCAAACCCCGAGATCCAGAGGAAAGGGGACTGTGCTTTCGTTCCATGATTGGCGAGCAACCCGGCGGACTCTCATCCGATGTTTGCTTTCTGGCCACGGTGGACCCCGTTCGCCTTGCAATGCATGACATGCAAATAAAGACGATCAAGTTGACAAGGGGACGCCGCGGCGCGACGATCCTAGGCGTCGCTCAACGGGACCACCAACCACAGCCAAGGCCACCGCGAGATCGCGCCGCCATCGACGGGAACATTGGGCATCACTCATGTCCCGGCACCAGTGATGTCCTGGCTGAACCGCCCTGTCGCTGAGCAACCCCGTGCCAGCTGTCCAATGTCGACAGCATCCTCCTTGCCTCGAGCGCAGGCTGTCAGGGCTGCCGTCCAAGGGTCTCCGTGTTCCTGCATCTGATGTCGTGCCACGACAGCTTGGCCCCGTGGCCCCATCTACTATGTAGCGCAGGGCCCAACCTGGGGGGGGGGTCTCCGGGTGTCGATGGTGTGCTGCGTTGGCGACGTATGGCGTGGACGGGAGCTCCCTGTCAGAAACGAGCATCATTCATGCGCCCGGCACCGAGGGTTTTGAGAGCACGGCAAGACCGCACACCTCACGTGGAACCGGCGCCTGGCAACAGCTTGGCCGCATGAATTCGGTTGAAATGGCCGGTATTGCGTCGCATTCGGACAGTTTCAGGACTCGCCTGGCTTCGTATGAGGATGACAGTTGTTCAAACCGAAAGATAAATTCGGGGCGGACAGCCACAGTTGCGCCCTCAACCCACATGGTTGAGACGAAGGATGGCAAGGATTCAAGCCACAACACAACATGGCTCTCCGCGATCCGAGCCTCAATTCTTCTCAATTGACGAATGCCACAGACAGCTCTAGAAGAGTGACGTCATGGACCACTCGTTCAAACAGCCCAATAACGAGCGGCTCGGCCGGTTCCGCCATGCATGGTTTTGGTTTGTTGTTGGAGCCCCTCCTGTTTGTTTTGGCGACTCCTATCCAGCCTTGCCGGCTCTGAACAACGACCTGCTCGGAGGAAAGAATAAACAGAGTATGCAAATGACTTACGCTCTTAGAAATTGCAACCGAGTTGTTCTACAACTTTGTCGATGAAAAAGGGGACTGGCGTTATGCTGCACTATCTCTCGGACCGATGCTGCACGTCCACAGCATCCAAAGAGGGTGCTGTCGTCTGATGCTATGGAAGTGTGTCCATTTCATCATGTTTGACGTTTGCATCTGCCAAAGCAAGTTATACTACGCATACAACGTGTATGGAAGTGCAGCGCCACTAGAATCCTTTTCGTGGCTGCCGCTTTTCTCGGTCTGCACCCCAGACAACGATACTGTGCGATGCTCAGGTTCACGACTCACAACCCCCTAGATAGTTATGCTTCAGAGCAGTTATGGGGCTGTTGATTAAGCAGGCTTTTGACAGCTACCAGTGTCGTGAGAATGATCCCCTGTTTTCTGTCATTTCCTTTCATAGCGCTGCTACTGTGTACATGATACAGCATCACCGGCATTGATGCTCGAAAGTAAGACACTTGGAGATGTACATAGATCAGATTGGTCTTGAGCTGACAAGAGAATGCCAAACACGATGGATGGTCTTGGCAACCTGATATCCCATTCAGAAAGCAAACCAGCTCAAACATCCCAGGGACTCTCATACTTCGTTCACTACCACGCTCCATCTTCCGCCGTATACACCAGACTCTCAACAAATAGCTCCTTTGTCCTGACGAGCTGGAAAACGCTATGTGAACACAACAATTGCGCACCACCGCCTCGCTTCGTAGATGTTGAGAAGATAAAACCTCTTCGGCTGCTTGCGCACTGAGGCAACACCGTACGGGGTCATTTCCTGCTGCAGTGTCGCCATCATACCCATATTCGAACCCGGAATCCCCTCTCCCCGGCCGTCGCGACCGGACCAGCGCGTTCTGGCTGTACCAGAACGACAAGCACCCCAGAGGATCCCATCGACGGGACGTACTCGTCCCTCAGCGACACGAGACGGCTCGTGTCCGTGACAGCAAACGGATCTCGATAGCTCGTCTCTCAGGAGCGGCCAGATGCTGAAGAACGCGTTGCGCGTACCGTCGTAGTTGGCACCACCTCAGTCCCGGGGGCCGCTCCTGTCGAAGGTCGGTCACTGACAGCTGACACTTCATGTTGTACGGGTAGGTTCCCTCCATGATGCGGGAGCATCCCAACCATTGTAACAGCTGAAGAAGCCAAGGACTTGCTTCTGGTGCTGGAAAATATTTTCATCCCGCCTTTCCGTCGTATTTGAAGAGGAGTCATCCGAGGCTATTGCCGAAAACTGCCAGTTGTGCCCGCTAAAGACTGAGAAGAGTGAGTGAGCCGCCCGAGACCGTATCAAGACTTGAGAAAGACAGCACTTGGTCCAGTAACACCTCCTCGGGTGCTTGATATCCGCCGGGGGACCCGTGGCAACCTTATCACATCCCGTTTCAAGCACGGAAGTGTCGGGTGCAAGTACAAGTCTAATCTGACCAACCTTATTCCATTCCATGAGCGGCTAAAGACTCCGACAAGAGACAGTGTGCATATTGTAAGGATCGGCAGCTAATTCAGAAGCTGGCAGACACATGATTGCAGACATATTCAGCATTGCTCTGATCTAGCTTTGTCAGTCACCCCTTGTGCACATGCGGGATTTGTCACACTCGGCGTCGAGTAAGCCTGATTAATCTCCTAGTTGGGTCGAAGCCGAGGACAGTTGCTGGTTTGACAGCTGCCGATTTTGCCTCAAAACAACCCTCTCATATTCCGGCATTCAGTCTTCCGGTCCTACACCGTGATTGAGGAATCCGGTCCCTCCCTTTTATGAGTTTGGTCACTTGCCACTCACGCAGAACAGTACTTTGAGAATTGTCCATGTTCCATTGGACTGAAATGCCGCTTACCTGTTTGTTTACGTGGATATAGACACTCTAGCGTCTTCTAATAGTCCCATGGAAGACTCCTGACCCGGTCGGCGAATTACCAGGAATGTAAATCGTGACGTGAATCTAGGTGCTTCATTGCGAGAGCGTTCACGGGGACCCCGACGACAAATCAAGCTCGTCGTTGCAGAAGTGTAATAACGTAAACTCCTTCTTATGCTCAGGTTCTGCAACGACCTTGGCCCTCATAGATAGCGGACCACGCCAGCCCAAGCCGTCCCATGGTTTCTTGCAGTGTTTCTATAATACTGTGTGCCTGTGCGACCCCATGAGGGTCGGCCTTGGATGCGTATCTCGGTACCCAGAGTAAGGTTATTCTCATTAGCCGTTACCGTTCTCTTAGTATGCACGTATTGCGCCATAAAACGTCAACCTTCCACCAGAGTCTTCGGGTTTTGATGTCGGCCCGAAAGCGATCTAAGCCCAGGGAGGGGACAGCTTGGGACAAGCCCAACGACATTACAGAAATCAACAAACACGGAAGCTCCCTTCTATGGGAGGGACGTTCCACGAACCCTTATGCGGATACCATATCTTGTTTCTAGAGCTATGCTCCGCACTCGGCTCCCATGAGGAGTTTGTGTTCGTTCCCCTGTGGCTTTTGAGCAAAACGAGACAGTGACACGCAGCCGACTCGATTTCTGCAAGTCTCGTACAGCCCACCGCTTCTTCCGCCACGGTAACGAGTCGGGGCGACTGCTCGTGCTCTCAGAGATTCCTCCTCTCTCGGTGCGGTTTCGTCGCAATTCTGAGGCTGCGCGGAATCGTTCACGCGAACAATATCCGCGTCGCGTCTAGATGGCACGCGGAGATATAGCTCTCGGGGCGCATCATATCCTTTGCCCAGCTGGTTAACTGTCCCAGTCAGCGGAAACTCATCAGTGATTCTCGAAACTAACAAGGCAATGCGAATGGTTTACCTCGAGACAAAAGTCTTGGCTGTCGAAGCAATATGTCTGCTAGCAAGTCCAAGTCGATTGCATGGTCGTTGTGATGACGGGCTTTGTATTAATACGCAAAAGAATATCTACCCGGGTCTCATTAAACACTGACTTTGGCATTGTCATCTACAACGCATCGCCTTGCGTTGGTCTGGCATGGCGTTGCCAGGCCAGCTTTTGGGGTGAAAGACATGATGCGCATATCATAAAGGCGACATGAGGACTCTCTGCCAAAGGGAGCGACCGAAAGCAGTAGCCCGTTCATTGTTTCTCGTTTCGCAGTTAGAAAGCTCGCCTCGGAACGACTCACATAGCGATTATATGATCCTGGATGTCCCACCCAGGCTCAGACGAGAGCAGGCTCGGGATCGAAATCCAGCAAATACATACACACCGGGTCCAGTTTCCCGACTCGTAACATTCGGTTTGATTGAACCATGAACGGCAATCCCGTAAATCATCTTGATACTACAGAGGACAGAACCCCCATGAGTATTGGGTCCGTTGAAACATTAGTTTTGAAGCCTCTTGAGAGATCATCAGAAAAGGCTCGGTGAATCAACAGACCCGCGGGGTTTATATTCACCAGTGTCACCATTCGCTTGCTTCCTGGGCCACCCTGACCAACGATCTTATCTAGAAAAGAAACGGAAGACCCGGGCATATCTAGGGTGAATCATGTTCTATCCATAAAGACCGCCCCCCTGCAAACGCGAACAGCCGAGCAGCAACCTCCCATCCCGCACGTGCGAGTTCTATATATCTGCCGTTCAACCGACCTACACATACCCGCCCCCTTGTAAAGCTGCTCTTTGCCTCGGGGCCTTGGCGAAGGTAAAGGGGATGGTCAACTGGCGGGAGTAACCCGTGAGGGAGGGGGGAACCGCCGTTGGAGAAACGTCAGTTGGGTGAAGAAAAAGGGAAGGACGGGAGGGGGAGTCGAGGCGGAGAAAGACACAAAGGCCCCGATGAGGAGTCAACCGCGAACCCTCGAGAACTCCGCCACAAACACACACACACACCGTGGGGACACATAGTCCGACGCCCGATAACCATTTCTCCTCACACTCCGACGACTAATTAGCGAAAGGCAGAACCCGGTATAAGCTTCTGCAATCTTGAACACCAAAACCACAGGCGGCCTTCGAACGCAGGGGAGAAGCCAACCCGTCCCCGTTTCAACATAGGTATACCGTCCGCTCAGGCGGGCAGGCAGGCCGCCGGACCCTGGTTTGCGCGCAACACGTAACCTCCTTGGCCAGCTGGGTACGTCGATCTGTAAAATTTTGTTCAGAGAGGGCTAGGATTGCGGAATGGGATGCGGCGGGGGGGAGGAGGAGGGGTGGGCGGCTATCCGCGCCGCCGCTTAACGTCTCACGCACATGCGCCATCTCACTGTGTTCCCAGAATAAACCTGACTGCAGCAACTGCCGAAAGTATATAAACTATCCGTACTTGGGGGGCATTCGTGAGTGCCGTGAATGAAACGGTCGAGAGTGCGTTCGGCCAAGTCGACTTCAACGGGCACTCCCTCCCCAGCATCAAGTCTTCGATATCTCATCAAGTCCCCATATATATATGGCCCAGTCTCGTATGGGCTTGACAGCTCCCATCCAGAGGTTGTAAACCGTACGATCGAGTTGTACAATGAGGTCGAGACGACCCCCCAGCAGGTCGGTCATATGCCTTGACTAGAATCCCCAATACGGAAATGGTGATGCGATGCAACAAACCAAACTTCGCTAGGAGAATCCAGAGACCATCGGACGAGGAGGAATACCTAGGGATGGATAGATAGCCTGGGCATCTGATAGCCAACCAGTAGGAGAAAAAAGGCCCGACCCACGTGGAATCGGACTGGTCTGCCACACGTGGCTCAAGGAATCCCCTGTGAGGGCGGGCCTATTCAGCCACATTATCGGATCGTCCGTGACGTCGTATTCCCCGTTGTCCAAGCTGAAACTATTCCCAAACAATGACATGTCGCATAACCACGGCAGTACAACAACCGTTCTTGGTCGACTAGCATGGCTTGCTCTCCATATAGAACCAGGGTGGAATATTACCCGTTCGGGTAATGGCAGCTTTCACGAGGTTGTGCATGATCAATCTATAGAGTGAAGGTGAGAAATAAAGCAAGGTAACAAGTGCAACTATTAACGGTAGAATCCCCTAAACGCAGAGGCTGAAGTAAAGTGGCCAGAAGATAAGAAAATATGTATATGTATATCACGCTGTTGCTTGATGCTGATGCTGATGCTTCCGCCGCTGGCGACAGAAAAAGTGGCCCAATCCCACAGGCCCTAAGTTGGCCCGTCCAGCTGCTCCTCTCCCAGTGGAAGGATCTTCCTGCCAAGTTCCAGTCGGAAGTGCTGCCTGGGTGCTGTCGTTGGTTTATATGCGCTTGGCAGTGTTGCCTGCGATGGCCCGCCTCCTCCTGTAGTTCTCGGCGTGGTTGAAACGCTCGTACGTGCCCAAGCCGTAGAAGGACAGGCCGATGAGGAGCCAGGTGCTGGTGATGATGAGGCCGATGGGGAAGATCATGATTTGCACGCCGGGAAGAACGAACGCCACGGTGCCGTTATGGAGTGAAGTGACCATCTCATCGACGGCGGCCTGGGCAACGGCGAGATCCGACTTGACTACCTCCTTGGAGAAGACGCCGGCGACGAAGGCGGCTTCGTTCGAGGACACGTTGGTGCTGACGGTCTGGCCGGCAACGTTGACACCGGTAAGCGTCAGGGTCGGCATCACGAGCGCTTCTAGTTGTGACCTGAGTTTGGTTAGCAATCTGTGGCCGGGAGACAACCAAAGGGGGGAACGGGGAAAATCGCACATGGACATGGAAGTCGTCATTCTGGAAGGGTCAATCTGTCCAACAAAGAGATACGTCTGCAGCAGCTGAGGCGCAACTGCACGCTTCTGCAGGGCGGATAAGGGAACCTCGAAGCTCACGTCGCGGCGAGCGGTGCTGCCGCCAGCGTTGTTGTTGTTGGTGCTGATCGGGGAGACGGAAGCACCGTTGAACGAGAGTCCGACCTGAATGTTCTGGGGCGGGATGCCGGAGAAGGCGCCGTTGGGATCCGAGACCTTGAAGAGGCGCAAGTCGGCCTCAAAGACGCCGGTTTTGGCGTCGAGGCTCGGTAAGTTGTAGCAGATGCAAGTTCCCGAGGGGTTTGATGCCTGGTCGAGATGTGAAAGCGCGTCGGTGCATTTCTTGGACGTCTCGGCCTCCCAAGCCGTCATGTTGACGGAGCCGTCGGGGTTGAGGGCGACCTCGGATTTCGGAACCCATACGCCATCGACGGCCGCGGTCTGGCGCTTCTCGATGTATCGGTTTGCAATGTCCTCGTAGTTTCGTTCCAGCACGTCGACGGCCCTAACCTCGATGGTCGGGTCCATGGAGAGAGGGCGGATCTCGGCGCAAGCACTCGAAGCCAGCGCCGCCGTAGTCACAGCCACCTTCCAAAACATTGTGGGCGATGAAGATGGAAAGCAAGCTTCGACGAGGCGAGTTGTTGGTGGCGGTGATGATGATGGTCTGTCTGGTGGCGTGGCCAAGGTCTAATTACAATGTCGGGTTCCCGGCCGGCGGCGAAGCGAAGCGAATTGAAGAAAAGACGAAGCCAAAGAAGGAGCGAAAAATCGGAGTTCCACCTCGTTCGTCTGCACCCAGAATGGCGAAACTCGAAGGGTCGATCGGGGGGTTGTCGGGTATGGCGTGCGTTTGATCGTTAGCGACGGGATCGAATCCGAGTCGGATTCGAGATCGAGTTCGGATGGGGTCAAGAAGTTCGGCGGCAACGGGAGGGAAGAAGAGAAGTAGATGAAAGAAAAAAGAATAGAATAGGGACCTGCCCGTCGGTGGGAAGGTTGTTTGGTGGTGATTGCTGGCTTGGCTGTACTCGGGTCGGGTTTGGTCGCGCGAGGTCGGGTCGACTCGACTCGGGATGGCGCAGAACGAGAGAAGGACCAGGAGGAAACACGAAGTACGAAGTGGGATGGGGTGGCGAGGATTCAATAAGGGCGGAGATTAGCGTCGATGGACAAGCAGACAGGGAAGGAGCGGGGGCTGCAGGGCTGGGCCTTTGACAGCAGGAGTTGTGTGGGAAGAATTGTGTCATCCAGCGACCATCGTGTGCCTGACGAGACGAGCAAGTGGCCTGATACCCTTATGATCCACAGCAGGGTTGACGGGGGTGCGGTTTGAGGCGTTCCTGGGTAGTAGGTACTTCGTACTGTACGACGGGTGGGTTTGGCGCGACGAGATTGGCGTCTTCGGGGGTGTCGTAGAGTACCTAGGTAAGGCTGTTGGAAGGGGGAAAATGGAACTCGTTGCAAGTGTGAGTGACTCCTACAGTATACGGGTGTCAGCGTGGATGTATGTGGGCGTCAGTATCTAGCTGCTAGGTGCATACATACCTGAATGGATAGGCAAGGCAGTACGACGTACAGTATCCGAACTTACTGCGGTGTGTAGGGAGAAACGCGAGGGCGGGGTGATTATGGCCAGACAAGGATGACGGGGGTCCGGGGGTGTGATCCAAGGGACCGAAAGAGGACGAGGCCAGGCGAGGCGAGGCCAGGAGGATGCTGTTACAAGGCCACCGGCCGGTACGAAGTGAAGGACTGTATCCGTACTGTCTGTATCGGTTGGGTACTTTGAGTAAGTGGTAGACAACGTACAAGAAAGACAGAGTTGCCGGGGCTTATTGTGGTGGACAGCGAGCGAGCGAGTGGCGCTTACGAATGAATGTGCAGACGTCGTGTGTACGGGAGACTGGCGAATGGTCAGAGTTGAGATTTTTTGAGACGGCAAATGCAACGAGAGACGCTCAGGGACTGGACTGGGAAACGTGGAAACGGAGAAACAGAGGGAGGGAGGGTCGGACGGAACGAGAGCGCAGGGAAGAGCAGAGCAAAGAAGCAAGGGGAACAAGAGACAAGGGATGGATTCCGTACTTGGTACAGAGTATGTACCACTGGGTAGGTATGGTATGGTAGGTGGGGAGAGCTAGTTTGAGGATATCCGTAACAGAGGCTGAGATGGGAGATGCATGCATGAGAAGCGGAAGCGGGAAAAAAAGGAGAGGCCTTACTTACCTCACTTGGGTGGGCAGCGGAGCCGAATTTGGAAGTGGTCGTGATGATTGGTTGTTTGGTGTTGAGCAGAGATGGAAGATGGATGGATGGTGGTGTGGAGGTGATGGAGGGGCGGGAGGGAAGCGTTGGAGGCTTGTTTGGTCTGTTAGGGGCGCAGTAAGGTTAGCCGGGGTGGCAGACGACGCTTGTCCCAAAAGAGCATGACGTACCGGTTTCCAAGGAAAGATTAAGCTTGCGATCACGTGCATACTGCCAGGGATGCCGGTAAGGCCGAAGTACGGATAGTAGGCTACCGGTACCTGAATATCAAAGTTAGGTACTCGGATACACCGCCTATGTAAGTACCTACAGTAGATATTCAGGTACCAAGTATGGATATACTGCCTAGGTCTATACGTATCTGTGCGTCAAACCCTAACAAGAAACGTACCGCCCGAGTAGTGTAGTGTGCACTACGTACACTACCTACACAGCATAGCGGTACGTACCGGAACATACCCTATTCCTATTCCGTATCCTTCCCTCCCTCCCTGTTTCTTCCTTCCCCTTCGCAAATCATCATCCATCCATCCTCCTGTCCGTACAGTACAGTACAGAGCAAAACGTTCAATCCCGTTCGTGTTCTTCAACAAATATTCCCCGTCTTTCGTCCTTTTTCTCGGGCCTTCTTTTTTCTGGCCACTCCTTGCTGTCCTTCTCTCAGCTCGAATACGGAGCTCGGCAGCGCCGGATCCATGCACCACATGACGGTTGGATAAAGTATATCCGTACATTGAGCCCGAAAAGAGGAGACGAGACGGCCGTCCGAAATCGTCATTCAGTAGACGCGGCCCCAGTCATTGGTCAGATTCTTCCTCACCATTGTCAAAACGGAGGCTTGTGGACGGACGGACGGATGGACGGACGGACTAACTAATACCAAAAGAGTAGCAGACGATACGATACGCGTCCGCACCACACTCCGTCTTCATCGCTATGACGGACCATGAACCTTCGCCCTTGTCTTCCTTGGGAGCCGCGCTGCGGTGCCTGAACTTCCTCAGCCTATCCCTGTTCCATAGGTGCCCCGAGACGAGGCACGCCGCACAAGTATTCGCACTTGACCATTCCATGGCATTGTCGGATCGACTCGACATGGAACAAGCGTCGTTCGAGGAAGGGTCGGGGGCTGATGAAGCAGCGCAGCTCTGGCTTCGCTACACTGCCAAGTAGGGGGCTGACGACGTCTTTCATTGGCCCAGGCTGACCAACCCTGGACACGCCAGGGGCTGCCGGGGACCGCCAGTCTCACAGGGGGGCAACCCTCAAGGGGTGCCGCCTGGTAGAGGTGAGGTAGGTACCTTGGTTTGCCGAGCAAACAACACCGCGGCCGACGGATCGCCTCGCCTCTTCTCTCCTATCCCTCTAAAAGTACAGAGCACTGCGCTACAGCACGCCAGTGTGGCTGGCTGCACGATCCGATATCGTCAGCCCGGACCTACGCAGCAGTGACCCGAAGATGGGCTTTTGTGTCCCGTGCTCGCATTTTTATGGCCATGCGAAGCGCTGCGATACAGCCTCGATCCTCTTCCTCCAGAAATCGAGATCCAGGTTCAGAAACCAAAGCAAAAGAGGAGCCAACCGGAGAATCGCCCGTAGATGGCAATTTGACAACGGGAAAGAGGAACAAAAAAGACAACAAAAAAGGACAAGACGACGCTGCACGCAATCGCCGCTGTCATCAAACCGTTTATTTCACAAATGGCCGCATCATCACGCCTCCTACCGTACGTACGTCGAGACGATTAACCTCGCCATCTCAAGTGCCTCTCACCCGCCGCCGTTGTAAGTTGGGCGGTAGGTAATCGGCAGCAGCAGCATCAACAGCAGTAGCACAGGTCCTCACCAACAGGACAGGACCTGCATTGCCGCCCGCGGCGCCTGCAGCAGCCCAGCCCGGCCCTTGTCTCAGGTGAAACGTGTGGACCAAGGCGAGCACTGGACACACTCACCTCACTTCCATGGCATCCATGCGAGCAGGCCGAAATCTGCAAGTACAGTAACTGGGGGCTTTGCGGAACCGCTGAAATGGGCCAGCACAGCAGCCAGGATGAAAGGCATCATCAGCCAGGGGTGGCCGCCCTATGTGCAGATGCCAGGTACTCTATCCGTACATACTCCGTACCTAGTACAGGAGCGCAATGAGCCAGCCTCCCTCTGCGAGTTTGGCAGCGGCATCACTCTCCGATCTGGCATCTCGAACCGGCCTCTTCTGAAGACAACTTCTCATCCGCGTGCGTGTACAAGTTTGTATGCGGAACATCACCAGCCACGTACGTCGACAGAATCCGAATCTGCGGCTTGGCCACTCAGTTCTCTTTTGTGTCTATGCTACATAGTACTAACTAACATGTACTACAGCCAATCCCACTTCGACCCTCGCCGCGTTTCATCCTCTAGGCGCCATCCCTGCGAAATTTTAACCTCTTGTCACCAAAAAAGCTTGGCCTCCCTCCGTCTGAACGAAGCCGGTGTTATCGATCAATCAATCAATCAATTGGATCGACCTGCTTGCGCATTTTATTGGCAATAATGAATGCCCTGCTGGACGAGTCCTCCTCGATCGAGAGAAGCCCGTCTCGTCATCAATCGTGGTCAGGACATCGAGTGCATGCGGCGAGTCAGAACACCGCCGCGCCGCCACCAAATTACCATCGCGCACGATGGATCGCAAATCTTATCGACAACTGCTCCGTTTTTCATCCAGCCCCTGGTGCCGAGGAAAGGAAACAACTACTGAGTATCCGTACTACTCTCCATCACCGAATCGCCGCCACCCACATCGCGGTCGACGCGTCCGAAACACTCCCTCGGAAGCCTCCTTATCCTTAAGCCTCCTAGCGCGACCGGTTTTGGGACCCCAGCGCAGTGGGATTACGGAGCCAATACCACTTCGCCGTGCTCCCGCCGCCCACATTCCACGATCCGTCGCATTCTTGATGAGCATACAGCTGCTGTACTGTAATAAGTGACACACGGATTATAGATCCAGGTTTTCTCTTTGATAGCCATGTTCCGCAACACAAGCTGCTTGCTCTGCGCCTCACGGGCCGAGAATGACGCGGCCATGCCACCAAAGTCGGCTGTCACGGCAAGCGCTCTCGGTCTTCACGATACGATGCCCGAGACCAATCACCGAGCATGTTTAATGAGCTTCATTATTCGAACGCCGCTGGCCATCAATGAGGGGTTTCTTGCGTAACCATTCCCCCCATCCATGCCATCATTCGTGAAACGCCAACGTAGAACCACCGTCCATCTTGCGCTTTATCATCTGCCCCCTTCCACTCGCTCCTTTTGTCCTCCCTCCCTTCTAGCACTCGGACGGATAAGAAGGCCGACAGACGAAGCGGCGGGGCCGGTAGTGAAGCGATGAGAAGCGAACCAACCGGATGTGACAAGCTGGATGATGTCCTCTTGGGTATGCCCTAACGCCCGTGAACCGAAATTGAAACAAGCCGCGCACTCATACTGCAACTCGTTGGCTCCAGAGTCGTGATAGTTTCCCCTTGAACCAGATTGCCGCCTCGGTAAACGCCAGGTATAGCCCGGTGAAGAACCAAAAGGTCATGACGACCCCGAAGCCGCCAACCAACTTGGCGTCCACGATCCTGCCCACGACGACGTCGCGTATGGAGTCGTTCATGAGCAGCCAGCTGTGTAAAGGGAGTAGCTGGCTAGCCTGCATCGCGATGGATGACCTCTGGTGAACAATCTGGGCCTTCTCTCGCTCCCGCTCCTCAATTGTGTCGGCCATCCTCCACGCGACCTGGTTGTTGATCTTTTCCCAGGTAGCCTCGCAGGCCATCCTCCGGGCCTCGGCGGCCATCCTTAGCCGGCAGACTCCGTCCTTGGCTAGACACATTACCTTGTCGACGAAGCCGTCGAGGTTGTCAGGCGGGATCAGGTACCCGCAGCATCCGTCGTCGATGATGTCGCTCGGCCCGCCCTCGTCGCGGGCCACCACCGGCACGCCGCTCGCCATGGACTCGAGGACGACGAGCCCGAACGTCTCGGTGACGGAGCAGTGAAGGAAGATGTCGCCGGACGCGTAGGCCGTCGCGAGGTCCTCCCCGGTCTTGAACCCGGCGAATATGACTTTGCCCTGCCCCCTCAGCGGGTCAAACATCTTGTGCACCCCCCGCTCGACGTCGGCGTTCCTGTTTCCTCCCACGACGTAGAGCTTGAAGCGGAGGCCCCTCGCGTCCAACTCCTTGGCCACTTTGGCCAGGAAGTCGAAGCCCTTCTCTTCCGCGACTCTCGACACGCATATCAGGATGATCTCCCCGTCCGGTGCAATCTCCTTCCGCAGGGCGTCGCTGCGCATAGCCGGCCGAAACACCTCCGTCTTGACGCCGCGCCGCAGGATCTCGAGCTTCGAGCCCTGCACGCCCTGGGCTTCGAGGTACTTGCGCACGAAGCGCGAAGGGTAGAAGACCGTCTTCACCGAGTCGTGACGGAACAGAAAGCTCTGGACCATGGCGAAGGCGAAGACGGCCACGGTACTGAAGGGGTGCGGGAACAGGATGGCGCAGTAGCCGGCGAGGTCGGTCTGGAAATTGCAGATCACCGGTACCCGCTTCTCCCTCGGCTGCTGCTGCAGCTGGAGCATGACCTGAAAGCCCAGCGACGCCGGCGAGGCGAGGTAGATGAGGTCGGGCGGGGTGTCGCAGCCAAACGTCCTGGCAAAGAGAGCCGACACGCGCACCGGGTAGACGACGGAGAGCTCGGGGTTGAAGGGCAGAGGGTAGCCCTGCAGGCGCACCTCGACTTGGCTGTCGTCGGCCGTCGAGGGGGCGAAGGTGTTGTGCCGGGTGTGGTTGTGAGGGGCGACGACGGCGACGAGCGCGCCGTGGGAGCGGAGGTGCTCGACCAGCATCAATGTCGTCCGGCTGACGCCGTTGACGGGCCCGAAAGACTCGGTGCAGAGGAGTATGCGTTTTCCGCGCAGCGAAGGAGGGAAGACGGCGTTATCATGGGCAGGATACCGCGGCAATGTGCCGTAGCTCTGGGGCAACAGAGGCTGGTCCATGTTGGCCCAGCGTCAAAGCCGTCAGCCACGAGTGTCGCTGATGCTGGTTCCTCACCCGGGAGTCTCGTATGGGGAGCGATCCGACCTCGTCGATGAAGAGTATGAGATCGGGCAAGCGACAGTTGTTAGAGTTGCGCGATACTCCCGGAATCGAGGCGGAGGTTGAACATGTCAACCTCGGAACGCCCGATGACCGGCGCGGGAGGCGCGCTTGGCTTCTTGATATCGGGCTTCGCGCAGAGGCGAGAATGTCCCGGGTCACACGAGAGGCATGCATATACAAACGAAATGACATTGGCCTGACGAGAGAGAGAGAGAGAGGGGGGGGGGGGGGGGACGAACAAAGGCCATGCAGCAGAGAGTCATGGAGAGAGGGTAGCCACCGGGAACCTGTCGATGCATCGTTCTGGGCCACATGGGAAACTTGTATGGCCAACCGCGGCTCTGGTGGGGGGCGGGGAGGAAGACTAGGGACATTAATTCCTTAGTCTCGCACATCGCTGCAGGGTCCAGAAGTCAACTTTGGGTGCATGACAAGAAGAATGGCCTTCAACGGCACGCCTTGGCCCGCTGGCCGTGTCTGTCGGTATATGGCGATAACCTCACTTTGTTGGATGCCTAGACTTCGGGCCCTGGTCTGTCCGAGTAGTCTCTGATGCTCGTGACCACGCACTCGCGTCGCTGTTGGGCCTTTAGAACTCGCTCCTCGTTCGTCAACATCAACGTCAGTAGCCCATCCGCTTGCAGCTCCAGATCCAAGTGATGGTGGGTGGTGCTGTACCCATGACCAAAATGCACATCTTGTATCGTGCTGTATACCGATGGGTAGGATGCCAGAGTCAGGCTTCCCGCCCAAAAAAACGACTCCATCGAGCAGAATGTTCCCGTCATCCGCACACGACACATCCATCCGGCTGTAACCCACGGGACAGTCTCGATGCTTCCGAGTCAGCGGCCCAATCAGAGGCGCGGGCGGCGGCACATTCCCGGTTCGGTGGACGAGAGCCAATCAGCAAGACAACGAGGGTCGAGGCAAAGACCTCACCGGCGACCGGCCGCATGACCGTCGCTCGGAGAGGTCGACGAACCCTCTCCTCCTTCCGCCGGAACGGATGAAGGCGAATGATGAGGTGTTTTCGGACCCTCGTGGGCATTACGGTTGGACGCCAGATCTCGCAGATTCGTGTCCCCCCCCCC
>MU843503.1:5639-73850 GCA_030867255.1 Colletotrichum somersetense | reverse complement strand
CCCCCCCCCCCCCCCCCCCCCTTCAACGAGCCTGTCACGGTTCCAGGTTCCAATTTGTCGGGTGACATCTGTATGCCATGCGCCTGGACTTGTCAAAGAATGTCATTCTTGCGCCTCTATGTTTTGCCAAGATTCATACATTGGAAGGTGGGGGACGTCTGATGAGGCGCCGCCGTGATGAGATGAGCTAGGTCTGACATTGGCAAACACTTTGCCCACGCGCCGAATCGCCATGGACCAGGATGCGCTTCGTAACGAGGCAGACACAGAACATGCTTATCGGCAGGAAGACCATCATCGGACTTGGACTCAGGCAGGTCAGGCCGGGTCGAGCCTGGTAGTGGGCGATGCGTTCTCGTGATATCCTTTCGTGATGTACCCGGCCCAAGACTCTCCTCCTCAAGTAGACCGGCCGCCCGCCCGCGACCCATGAGACGACAGTCGAAGCGCCTTTGTACATAGTTTTGGAGCCGTTGGTCACGTCACTACGAACCTCGTCAGCATCTCCCCCTATTTCACAACGACCCTCGGGATCTCGGCACAGTTGGTCCTTGTCGCCGGTCGTCAGCTTCCCAGCAGTCAGGTCGACTGACGCGCGTCAAATCTCCTCGAAACGGTTCAAGAAGCCTCTCTTTTCTCCGCAGAAAAACGCCTTCAATCAGAAAAACGGCGTTAGTCGGCTTCCCAAGCGTCCGCGAGCCACAAGAGCCGCGTCAGGTCCCAACGAGCCGGGGGCGCTCCGCACAGCCGTCACCAGCCTAGCCATACCCGATCCAAGATAGTGAAACGAACGCATCGTCCTCATCGGACGAAGCCTCCCACGCCGCGCGCGCGCGCGCGCGAGAGAGAGAGCCAGGGTCCTGTCGCGAAAAGAAAACCGCTGCCCGCTTTTTCTGCTTTATACAAGCTGCCAAAGCCCCCTCCCCCTTGAGTCTGTGTCGTCGGATACGGGCCCGTGGAAAATTCTTCGAAGAGGCTCTTTTCGTAACCGGTAAAGGCCGACCATGAACGAAGACGGGACAGCTGCTATGCCGGCCTCGCTCGGCGACGCCGAGGAGGCCGGCTTTCGTCCGCCATCTACAGTGCCCACGACGCCCGAGGGGAGCGTCACCTTCAGCCCCATCGTCAGGGCAGAAAGCAACGTCGCCGGGGACGGGGACTGTATAAGCGACGACGCCTTCGGGGAGCTCCTCTCCGACCAAGAGGGCCCCGCGGCGGCCTCCGAAGCCGGCACCGGGGGAAGCACAAGGGTCACAAACATTTGCTGCGTGGGCGCAGGTTACGTCGGTGAGATATGAACCTAAACCTTTTTCCAAGTTTACTATAGAGAGAGAGAGAGAGAGAGAGAGAGAGAGAGAGAGAGAGAGAGAGAGAGAGCGAAAAGACTTTTCTTCCCCGCCACTCATTCTGACTTTCCCATCTTCCCCCACACAGGCGGACCGACGGCCGCGGTCATCGCTTTCCAGAACCCGCACATCCGCGTCGCCGTCGTGGACAGGGACGAGCGGCGCATCCGGCGGTGGAACTCGAGGCACCCCCCGATATACGAGCCCGGCCTCCGGGACATCTTGAGGGTCGCCAGGGACGGCGCGAACGCGTGCTCGTTCCGGAATGAGCCCGCCGGGCCGGGACGCCCAAACGTCCCATCTTCGTCTCCGTCGTCCGCGTCGTCCGATTGTGGAAGTCAGTGCGGCAGCGGCGGCAGCAGCAGCAGCGTCACCGCAGCTGCAAGGAAACCGAATCTTTTCTTCTCAACCGAGGTTTCCAGGTGCATCGCGGAAGCGGACGTCGTCCTGGTCGCCGTGAACACGCCGACCAAGACGCGGGGGCACGGCGCCGGCAGTGCAACCGACATGGCGGCGTTCGAGTCTGTCACCGCCGAGGTTGCGAGGCACGCGAGGCCCGGGGCCATCATCGTCGAGAAGTCCACCGTCCCCTGCATGACGGCGGAGCTTGTGCGCGAGACTGTGAGTCCCCAATCCCAAAGTCCATACCTCCCCCACTCCTCTTTTGGACTCGCGCGGCGAACTAATACGGATGCCGCCGCAAAACAGCTCGCCGTGCACCGGCCCGGGATCCGCTTTGAGATCCTCTCGAACCCCGAGTTCCTGGCGGCCGGCACCGCCGTCAACGACCTGCTCCACCCGGACCGCGTCCTCATCGGGTCCGACACGACGCCCTCGGGTCGTCTGGCGGCCGAGGCGCTCGCGGGGGTCTACGCGGCCTGGGTGCCCCGGGCGCGCATCCTCACGACCAACTTGTGGTCGTCGGAGCTTGCGAAGCTGGCGGCCAACGCGATGCTGGCGCAGCGCGTCAGCAGCATCAACTCGATCAGCGCCATCTGCGAGCGGACGGGGGCCGACGTCGACGAGGTCGCCGCCGCGGTGGGCCGCGACCCCCGGATCGGCGGCGGGTTCCTCAGGGCCGGCATCGGCTTCGGCGGGAGCTGCTTCAAGAAGGACGTCCTCGGCCTCGTGTACCTGGCCGAGTCGCTCGGCCTGGCCGAGGTCGGGGAGTACTGGAGGCAGGTGGTGAAGATGAACGAGCACCAGCGGGACCGCTTCGCCGGGCGGGTCGTCGCGCGCCTCAACAACACGCTGGCGGGGAAGAAGGTGACGGTCCTCGGGTACGCGTTCAAGAAGGACACGTCGGACACCAGGGAGTCGCCGGCGCTCGAGATCATCCGGACCCTGCTGGACGAGGGGCCGCGGGAGATCGCCGTCTTCGACCCCTGCTGCAACCCGCTCGTCGTCCGCGACGAGATCCGGCGCCTCTGCGGCGGGGAGAAGAGCCCTCTGGGGGAAGACGGCGGGCCCCTGAGGGTGTACGCCAGCGTCTACGACGCCTGCCGGGGCAGCAACGCCGTGCTCATCACCACCGACTTTGACGAGTTCCGCAACACGAAGGCACCGCCGCCGCCGCCATCCCAACAACAACCACCACAACAACAACCACGCGCAGGCACGGCATCACCGGGAGCGGAAAACGTCGATCCGCGCCCGTTCCGGGGCGTGGAGGTCCGTCAGGCCGACGTCCTGGCGCTTCAGCGGTTTCTGGCGGGGGCTCCTTCGGACGACCCGCTCGGGCGGTACGTCGCGGAGCCCGGGTGCGCAGACGACTGCCCCGACTGCAAGGCGGAGCTGGATAGCGAGACGTCCGGGTTCGCCATCGGGCTGGGCATCGAGGGGTACAAGCCCAAGGAAAGGGTGGACTGGGCCAGGGTGGCGGGCGATATGCAGGTCCCGCGGTGGGTGTTTGACGGCAGGGGGGTCGTCGACGCCGACGGCATGGCAAAGCTGGGGGTTCGGGTCGAGAGCGTTGGGAAACGGGGACGGAACTGAGAGAGAGAGGGGGGGTCAGGGGACAGAGAGGGGATTTTGGTTTACCAAGCCAAACACCCTAAATTTAGACAAAGACTTCTATCGCTTGCCGAGGCCATTCACTTCACTCTTCCTCGGAGAGTTTGGTGAGCATGGCTGCTTCATGGCCGAGTTGAGCATTATTAGACGGACGTATATAGATAAATTGCCAGTGACAAATTCATGAATTCTCAGCCCGCGACGACGATACGAAGACCTGTTGAAGCAACGATACCAACACTGAGAATGCCGTCGTCCAAACAAAAACCACCCCCAAATGGCAAGTCTCATGGCTCACGCAACCCGAGTGCGGCTCGCAATCGCAACAACTCATAACGAAGGGTGGGTGAGGGGAGAGGGAGGGCGCCCGGATGAGCTTTGAACCTCGAGAAGGGAGGCGACTGAACTCTAGACCGCCGGTTCGCTTTCCCTTCCACCGCTGGACCGGCACGACGCTGCATCCGATGCGTGTATGGACCAGGCTCGTTCTTTCAAATCCTCCCCCTCCCCCCTCCTCTCTCTCTCTCCCTCCCATCTCCGCATGAGCCGCGTTTCACAACCGATTCGAGGGATTTTTCCTACTCGCAAGCCGGAACCGTCCGAGGGCAAACCCGCTTCAGGCCCGGGTCTTTTGTAGAGTTCATCTGAGGATGGCCCGGGGCCCGGTTCTAGGCCTTCTGGACCGCGAGATTTGGAAAGAAAGACTACGAAGAGCACGGTCCGAGGTGAAATCAGTTGGTCCAGAGAATAGAGTGCTTGGTGGATGTGGCGTGGGTGATCGACCGGCGATTGTCGAGGGAGAAAAGGGGCGATCATGTCGAAGGTGGCTCTCAACGATAACCAGATTCCAGATGCCCCCCCCCCCCTCCTTTTTGGTCGGGAACCTCCCGGCACATTGCAAGCTTTAGCCTCACGGATTTAAACATTGAAAATCATCGTCATCACGGGCGACGATCCCGTGCCGCAAGCCGCAAGCCGCAAGCCGAACGCATCAACCCTACTTCGCTCTGCGGGTTGCGTTCGCCCTCTCCCCCCTGCACATCACAACACCCGCCGAGCCATTGACCATCTTGTTTCTTGATGACTGACTGTTTCCCCGTTTTCTCTGGGGTCGCCGCGGGCTCACTGGATTGGCTGGCAGAGAGAATGGACGGTTCTGAGTTGCAAACGTGTCGCTCCCCCCCGCCCCCCCTCATTGGGGCAAGTCTGTTCGCCGTTTCACGTCGTGGGCCCTTCGCCCACACACATCTCGCCATGCGATGCTTTTTGTTTCCGAGACAGGTGTGACGATTCTTTCCAACCCAGAGTTGCCGATGCGGGTTCAGGCAAGCTTGTGCGATTGTGGCCATTGCCCCTTTTCAGGCGAGCTTCACCCCCTACCCCCTGTGATGCCCTGACTCCTCCCTTCGACGAGTGTGAAGGGAGGGGAAGGGGGCGTTTTAAACAACAGTTCAAGCGGCGGCGATCTGGGGTAGGACGTACTTTCGTCACGCTCCCGGTCTGATCAGTGATTACCACAATGGGTGCAGCAGTTTGGCTTTTCTTTTCCCCCTCGTCCGACCTTTCCATTTTGCCTTTCTTGGGGGCGCGCCGTTTCATCCGCTCATGCTGTGTGGCGTGATGAGGTGCCTGGCGGGATGCTGCAGCTGCAGCTGCAGCTGCGGGTTGGTCGGGATGATATGAGAGATCCGAGGGTCAGTCAGAGATGGGCGACGAGATCTGTCTGATATAGGCGGTGTCCTGGGCAAAACGTCGTCCTTTCCTGGCGCGAATTCTTTTTGGATGACGTGCCGGATGATCTCCTTTCCAACAAACAGTTCCGCGTTGTCATCTCGACGCCGGTCGACGCTCGCGATTCTCTCGACCTGCCTTGTCACAACGTCTAACCAGAGGCTCTCGATACCCAGACCATCGTCCCTCACAGGGGGGCTGATATAAGGAGGAAAGACTGTGTCCGGATAACGTAGGTCGAAAAAAGGGGGGGGAGGGAGGAAATAATGAGGGGGACGAACACATCGGTGCTGGTCCTCTCGGGCCTCGCCGCGCTGACGAGGGCGAGAGAGGTCAAGGTTGACGAGGTACCCGTCGAGTGCGCGACGATATGCGGGCCCATCGTCGAGCTGACGTTCAAATGCGACATCGACGGTAGCTTCGACGAGCTGAAGAGGCGGAATCTCGACGCGCCGCCTGCGAACCCGCATTATCCTCCGGAAAAGAGGCAGTCAGGGAAGCAAGACGCGGCGGGGAGCCATCATCATGGGGTGGAGCGCCGTCATCACCATCGCCGTCCGGCGCAGGACGACGCGGCCGGCGGAGGCGGAGGAGGAGTAGGAGTAGGAGGAGGAGGAGGAGATACATCCACGTCAGCCCGGAGACGGAAAGACGCGCCTACAGGGCCCGTCGCCGCGCAGCCGGTCGGGGAGACCACGCCCGTCTTCATCGCCACGCTTCCCTTGGTTGCACCGGATCCGGACCCGGCGACGAGCACGTCGGATGCCCAGAACACGCCGACACCATCCGCGAAACCGCCGCAGCCGCCGACGACGACAAGCACATCATCCTCGACAAGCACCTCGACAAGCACCTCGACTACAAGCACCTCGACTACAAGCACCTCGACTACAAGCACCTCGACTACAAGCACCTCAACTACAAGCACTTCGACAAGCACATCCACGACAAGGTCCACGACTACGAGCTCTACGACAAGGAGCACGTCCACGAGGACAACCACCTCCACGAAGAGCTCCACGAAGAGCCCCATGACACCAAAGATCCCAACAACGAGTGCCCTCCCGCCACCTCCGCCTCCTCCACCTCCTCCACCACCTCCGCCACCTTCGACACCCCCGCCAGTGTTGATCACTTCGACCGTCTTCCTGACGGTTCCGCCGCCGCCGGATCCAACCGTACCGATCCAGGCTCCGCCGCCGGTCCAGTCTACTCCGGTGAAATCCGCTCCGCAACCGGAAATACCACCGCCTCTACCGCGGCCATCGTCATCATCGCAACCGCAACAACAGCCCCCCGAGCTCCCTACGCCGCCTCCTCAAACCTCTTCATCCTCGTCGTCGTCGTTTCCCTTGCCGCCCTCGTCCCCGGCACAAACAACGCCGCCACAGCCATCCCAGCCCCAGCCCCAGCCGTCTTCGAGCGATCCCGTTCCGCAGCCCGTCGTGGGCGGCGGTCCCAAGGAGCCGAGCCAGGACGAGATCCGTGAGAACGCCGAGAGGGACTGCACTTGCAACAACAAGAGCTTCGACGTGCAGCTGCTCGCGGGTCTGTGTCAAAGCTGCATACGAAAGTCTGGGAACTGGGTAAATAGTAGGTCCAGAGTGCCTCGCCCTTCTGCATCTTCTCAAGCCCTCACCCCGCCCCTGCCCCTTGCCAAGAGGTTTTATCCATTGGAACCAGTCACTAACCGCTTCTAGACCTGGATATTATCATGATCCAGTGCAACTTCACCGGGGCGGACTACACGCCCGCAAAGGACAGACTGGTCGATCCGATCCGCGTCAAGGCGCAGAAGCCCTCCCTGTCCTCCGGCGGGAGCGTCTTGGCGTGCGCGGGCAAGTTCAACCCCGGAATTGCCGCGGCGGCCGCTGCCCTCGTCAGCCTGGTCGCAGGCATGGCGTTGTTCCTGTAGGCGGTTCGAGGGGGGGCTGAATCTCCCCACCCAGGAACCGGTAATGTTCGACGGTGTAAGGAGCATTAGATTAATGTTAATGAAGCGAGCACCAAATGCTCGCCTGGTGAAGCTTTGACGACACACGAAGGGCAGTTGGATCAGCGAAACGAGAGCGCATCGCTTTCATGTAGTGCGAAAAGTCTAGATTACGATCATCTCTAATCTAGTATAATATAGTATAATCCGTATTTAACCCGCCCCCCGTCATATCGCTGGCTTTTGCCACATGAGGAGGAAACGTGTGTGTTACATGGACAGTAAGGAATCAATTAAAAACTCGTAAACTCGTCATCGGGTTGGGTATCACATCTGTCGTTTGCCTCTTTAAACACTCTCCACCCACGTGTCAGTCTTCTTCTTCTCGCCTCCGTCGATGACGATGCCCTCCTCCGTCTCGGTCTCGGCGGCGGGCTGCTCGGCCTCCTTGACGCGCATGATGTGGGGGCCGTGGCGGACCCAATGGAAGGTGGCGTAGCCCACGACGTAGGTGAAGCCGACGAGGGGCACAATGTACGAGATGCGGATGTGCGCGGCGTCGGCGATGGCGCCTTGGATCGGCACGAACACGGCGGCGCCGGCGACGGCCTGCACCATGATGCCGGCGCCGCGGCGGGTGTGGCGGCCGAGGTTGGCGGTCCCGAGGGTGAACAGGATGGGGTACATGGGCGCCTCGAAGAAGAAGATGGTCATGAGGACGCCCACGGAGGCGGTGCCGGTGCCGACGGTGACGTAGGCGGTCAGGGCGATGGCGGCGGCGGCGTAGACCATGAGGATGAAGTCGGACTGGAAGACGGTGGCGAGGGCGGTGGCGACGAAGCGGCCGACGGTGAAGGTCATGAGGGAGAAGGAGAGGAAGTTGGCGCCCTGGGAGTCGGCCAGGCCGCCGTTCTCGTGGGCGTAGTTGATGAACCAGGTGGCGACGGTGACCTGGGAGCCGACGTAGCAGAACTGCGCGACGAAGGCGAAGATGAGGTTGAACTGCTTGTAGAGGGGGCCCTGGCCGACGGGACGGCCGAGGGCGGCATCCTCGCCGGAGCCAGAGCCGGGACCGGCCTCCTCGAGGGTCTGCTCGCTGACCTCGGGGAGGCGGGCGAAGAAGAAGAGCACGGCGACGGCGACGCCGGCGCAGGAGACGGCGAGGTAGACATACTGGACGTTGGTGAGGGAGTTGGCGTTGGCGCCGCTGAAGAAGAACTTGGAGGCGATCAGGGGGCCGATGAAGGAGGCGACGCCGTTCCACGACTGGCAGAACTGGAGGCGGGCCGAGGCGGTCTCGGGCTTGCCGATGACGACGGCGTACGAGTTGGCCGACGTCTCGAGGGTGGCGAGGCCGCAGGCGATGACGAGGGTGCAGACGCAGAAGCCGCCGAATATGGCGCGCTTGTTGTCCGTGAAGAGGGACGCGTGGGCAACGGGCCAGAACAGGATGGCGCCGAGGGAGTAGAGCGACAGGCCCATGAGGATGGTGAACTTGTAGCCGCGGCGCTTGAGGACCTCGGCGGCAATAGGGGAGAAGAGGAGGTAGCCGCCGCCAAAGTACATGACCTGGAGACCGGTCGACTCGAGCTTGCTGATGCCGAGGACGGTCTGGAAGTGCTTGTTGAGGACGTCAAGCAGGCCGTAGGAGAAGCCCCAGAGGAAGAAGAGGGAGATGACGAGGGAGAGGGGGAAGATGAGGGCTCGGCCGGTGAGGTAGCCGCCGGACACGGCCGGAGCCACAAGGGGGGCGCCGCCAGCCATTGTGATGGGGGGACTGTTTGGTGATGCTGGGTTTTGCTGGTGGTGTTGGTGTTTTTTGGAGGTGAAAAGAGAGGATGACCGAGTGTAAGTGCGTCCCGAGGTAGAAGAAACTGCCGGTTTGACTGTGAAAGGAGGCTGCCTGAGCTGTGAGCTATGATGAGAACCAAAGCCCCAAGTCTGGGAAACGAACCTCCTTTTATCCAAACATGTTTGCGACGTGACTTGTGATATCTCCCCATGGGGAGCGACTGGGACATGGGCCACTAGTCCGTTGAGCCCCCGCCAACCATTCACCCCCCAGGCCTATTCCCCATGGGCGAGCAGTTTGGCATGGGTCACGTCTTGATCCGGTGTCCACATTAGCGTCCAATATTTGACATGGTTTGAACACGACGGGGGACCATCCCGTACTGCGTGGTCTTCTGTCGGGGGGGAGAAACGGCGGGAAAAGGACTCTGGCCGCGCGAACCAGACCGACGGAACAAAGACGAAAAAAATAAGAATAATGACGCTAGGCTCTCCCATCCTGTTCGAACTTTCGAGCCGCCAAGGGAAGACCAAGACTTGGATGCGTAGTAAGGTAGGGGTTGGAGAAAACAGCGCGGCCGGGGTTCTAGCCAGGCCGAAGCAGAAGACGGCCGGGCTCGCTCGCCACGAGAGACACGGGCAGAAGACCGTCTCACCAAAACGCTCCGCAATACGGCCGGCCGCACATTCTTTCGCTGATTCTCGCGGCGGCGGCCAAGCACACCAAGCCACCTCCCCTGGGGGGTAGGGTGTCGACTACCTAAATTCGTGCGGGCGGACGAAAGGGGAAAGGCGCGGGGAGGAAGGGAGGCGACGAGCTTGGCATCTTGTCTGTCCAAGAGCGCGCGATGCGGTTCCGCCAAGCCTCAAACTGCCCAATGACGAGGAGGGGAGGGGGCTGGAGGAGATGCCTCGTTTGGTAGACCGCTAGAAGCCCGTTGGAATGTCACCAGAAAACTGCCGTGGAGCAGGTCAGCTCATATCTTCTCCCCCCCCCTTAGCGCGCCCGGTAGTTTGGCCGAGCTGACCTCCTAATGTCCGCGTCGGGAATGCAGCGAAGGCTGGGCGCGATTCGGTGTTGGCGTGACGGGACAGAACGGGACAGAACCGGGGTCGTCGAGAGAGAGAGGAAAGTTGGCAATGGAGACGGTTCCAAACAAGCTTGTTTGGTAGACTGCGACGATGCCGGCGGGCATTGCATTGGCAGGTTCGTCAGCGGCCCCATTGGCCAAGGTCACCGCCGACTGAGCCCCCATGTGCCTGTTGATCATAGCTTGGTCCTAACGGACTGGGAGGAGGGCCATCAGATGGAGTCGAGTGACCCGGCCGAACCCTGGAGTCTTGACTGACTCCCTGCAGATTGCTATGTAATGTAGTTCAAGTCTGGCTCCCACCCAAGCACCTCCACAGATGGATACCACGTTCCACCCCAGTCTCCGTCAGACGGATGGAGAACTATACCCCATGGGCAGACAAGCTGGGGCAGCGGAGGTGCTCCGGTTGCGGGGCGCTCAGGCGAGCATGATGGGTGCCACTCGTCCTCTGCCCTCCCGCGCATGCTCGACACAGCCATTACGGATACGAGAGCAGAGTCTCGTGCATGCTGCGCTCCAGAGAAGAGAGACCTCACGGCACCATACCATCCCCAGACGTGTCTAGAACCGTCTACATCGCGCTCCACTCGACTCGGGGAAAAAAGAGATTGAGGTTTTCGCCAGCCGCCGCTGTATAAGGTCGGCCGTAGGCTCAATGCGGCAAGTTGTCCGCCCTGCATCGACGGGAACCGGAGGAGACTAGGAGGTGTGTGTACAGATCGCCAGTCGCGGTTTGGCGTTACAGACCCGATCCACTCGATCGGGCCGTTGTTGGACGCCAGAGCCGGCCAGGCTTCACGGCTGGGCTTGGCTTCGGCTGTGTCTGACTCGAAGGGTGGCGTTCGTTCTCGCAGACGGTCGTCGCTGGGTGGGTGGGTGCAAACTTTCTTCTGTTGAGCGTGGTGCCCGAAATCACATCATCGTCTTTGCATGCCACAGGCTTGGACACGTCTATCGTGTTCTTCTCAAGTCATACGGTACTTTGGAATGAATGACACCTGCACATATATCGGTAGACACGCCTTCGAGGTAAGCTCCGGCTGATGGCCGCTGTGCCAGGGAGAGTTCCAGCTAGAACATACCAAAAACCCCCCCATAGTACCGTAAGTCGATGACAAAGGGTCTGGGGCGAATCCAGGGCCGGATGAACGTTTAGAGTCGCGCGAGATGACCGCTTACAGCTACCTAAAGGCGACTCTGTCCGTCATGCAGTAATGAAGCACGTGGCTCCCCGTGGGGGTGTTGTGGGTTACCCTTGTTTGCATCAATGCCAAAGGTCGCGCCGGATGCTCAGAGCACGCGGTCGTTGGGGGCGACAGTGAGGAGGACTCCAACATGTCCGGGGTTTGTCCCAGCAGCATGTCTGTCCTTGCTATTTATTAATTACAAACCCGTCAGCTGGGCCCAATGCTCCCTGGAACGCACGCGTCTCACTTTGATCAGCTCTCAGGCATGCCGTGTATATCCGGGCTTCGATTCACTGCGAATCCGAGTAGAAGGACTCAACAGCAGCCGGCACTTGCTCGTCCTCCGCAAATCCGGATATTGGCAGATGCTTCCCTGCGCGGGAAAAGAGGAACACTGAGCGAGCCCAGACGGCGACGGATCGACGCGGCACCGCATGGCGGCCCGTATCCCTAGGTTGCGTTGGCGTAAACTCACTCGCAGCCGAAGGCCGCTGTAACTTTGTCGTGGGAGAAGAATGGATTCGCCGCAGGACGCTGGTATTCTCTAATCCAGCCGAAAATAGTCACCGATTTTATCAATAAAGGCCTGGAGACTCGCGGATGGAGGTTGAGATATAGTGCTGCTACCTGAATTACACCACGTCCGGGCTACCCCTTGGCACGTCATACTGGTTCATGTAGATGTCCGCATTTGTCGTGCCCCCAAGAAAATAGAAGCGAACGTGTGAGGGCATTTGCGTACCCTAGTCAACTCGACTTACCCAGCGCCCCTGCAGCGCTCTCCTGGCAGTCAGTGCTCCACGTCAACATGACTGGATCAAGGGAATCACTCCAAGTTGTGCCCATTCCTGGCGTGGGATAACAGTCGCCGAATGAAATGGTGAGCACGCCATTCTTGTGTCAAGAGAGCAGTGCAGTCAGAGTGTTACGATTAAAACACTCAAGTACACCGGCGTGCAAGACCGTCGTGAGTCGGGAGCGGGCAACACGCTGCAAGCTTCGTCCATCGATCACCCCAGCTAACACCGCCCGCGTCGTCGTACAACTGCTGCCTTGTCAGATCCATGAACGCACTCAAGCTCGCGCGATGGCTGCTTCACGGAGGAACAGCGATTGCGACGAGCTGGAAACCCCGAGTTCGAGAGTCCCCCTTTGTTGATAAAAATGCCGCAGCGGATTGCGACAGCTCACAGGTGCCTGGACGGAGTTTCTGGTGGCGTTGGTTGACGAAAGCTCTCGTTTGTGTTAACATTTAGCCCAACGCTTGCAGTGCAGCATCCAGCGGAACTGGGTGGACGCCATGGCAAAGCCGATAAGTCATCTCTAACGCTTTCCGCCCTTTTTCTGAAGCCTTGGGAGAGCAAGCGGAGCGACTCGTACTTCGACTGGATGGTAAACGCAGAGCTGACGCCCAGATTACACGAATCGAGCGAGTATGCGAGCACAGCTGCAGCTTACGTGCGCCCCATGGCTTTTCCCGTGGTGATAGTGCTAACTCCGGCATGTTTTCCGTTGCGTCCACCCGACAGCCACGGCTTACCTCCGATATCAGTGGAGATTTCCAGTCGCGACACGGCCGCATCCCTCGCACCGCCCGCGCGGCCTGCGCCGCCTGGTTCGAAGATGATGATGCCCCGTGAAATAAAAGGCTGCCTCGTTGCCGACAGCAGTGTTGGCTATCCCTTTGTGTCTCTCTCGACTTATCCCTTGGATTGCGCATCTTCTAGCACTGCACCCTGCCAGAACACCGACCCGAAGACGAACGACTCGATATACAAACCCCCGGGGAAACGTCTCAAAACATGCATCTCATCCTCACCGGCGCGACTGGCCTGGTCGGCTCGGGCGCCCTCGACGCCATGATCAAGATGAAGGACATCACAAAAATCTCCGTCCTCAGCAGGAGGCCGGTCCCCATGGCCGAGGACGCCAAGGACCCCCGCGTCAACGTCATCATCCACAAGGATTTTGAAAAGTACGACGCGGAGCTGCTGGAGAAGCTCAAGGGCGCAAACGGCGCCGTGTGGGCCCTGGGCATCAGCCAGAACAAGGTCAGCAAAGAGTAAGCGCAACATGATTACATGACACCCCCCCTGGCTGCATGCGCCCTGCTCACCCACGGCAAACAGGGACTACGTCAAAATCACCAAAGACTACGCCCTCGCGGCGGCAAAGGCCTTCGCCGACCTCGCGCCGGGGGACGAGCCCTTCCGCTTCGTCTACGTCTCGGGCGAGGGCGCGACGCAGAAGCCGGGCCGCTTCAGCGCCATCTTCGCCCGCGTCAAGGGCGAGACGGAGACGCTCCTCTCCGAGATGCGCGCCGAGAACCCGCGCCTGCGGACCGAGTCGATCCGCCCGGGCTTTATCGACAACGCGGCCCACGACGCCATCAAGCCGTACGTGCCGGACCCGGGCTTCATCTACAACGTCATGGGCGTAGTGCTGGCCCCCGCGTTCCGGGCGGTCGGTCCGGCGTTCGTCAGCCCGACCGAGACGCTGGGGAGGTTCATGGCGGAGATGGCGATGGGCAAGGCCGACGCCGGGTTGGCGGCCAGCGGGAAGGGCATCGTCACGCTGAATGGCGGGCTGAGGGTCGTGAACAATGCTGCGTTTCGGAGGTTGGCCGGCTTGGCGTGATGCACGAGAAACGAGACACGAGACATGAGACACTCGGGGGAGAGACGGCATGAAGCACGATGAGAGCGGTCTGTGTACAAACATGTATATCATTGCAACGGTTTTTTAATCATAAATCCATTTGTCACGAGTTGAGGCGGCAGGATATGCATAGTAGAAGAGCGAAAGTCGCTTTATTAAAGAGGAATGCCCTAGAACATTAACAGCTGCTACAGATAGAGTTACTCTGTTCAAGGTCATTATCTCATCTCACAGGCCGTTATCATCACACAAAGCCCTCACCAGAGCCACGTTGGTGAATGAGGGCAGTAAGGTGCATGGAACATGAGTCAGTTGCTCCAGCCCTATATAGGATCAAATGTACGTCTCAATCGCCACCAATCACCACTCATTCGGTTCCACAGGAACTGACCGGCTCAATGGTCTAGAGGTATGATTCGCCCTTCGGGTTCCACAACCCTTAAGCGTAGCTTGATTGGGCGAGGCCCCGGGTTCGAATCCCGGTTGAGCCCTCACCTTTTGCCATTTTTAAACCCAACTTTTGCATCGTTTTGCTCGGCACTTGGAGTGATTGACATACCGCTGTTGCCTGGAACGAGAAGCTGGCATGTACCTCTTCTGTTTTAAGTTACTTAAGCCTAGCTATAACTTGCTTGCCCTACCTAATCTGTAATATAAAGCAGCTGGCGGCTGACATGGACGAGTTATCCAATTCCAACCAATGACATTGATATCCATGCATTTCTATCAGTTAGTGTCTTGACGGCTTGGATTCGCACAATATCCACAAAAAAGCTCTCGACTCCGCGTCGTTAGGATTTCCGCCCCATCTTCCGTCGTCCAGAACGGAGCAGACAGCGTGCATCCATAGCCAATGACTCAACCGGACCTGCAGTTTGGCCACCTCTATGCGTTAGCCGGTGTCTCGAGGATGTCGGGGTAGGCATTATTAGTGCTCGTTAGGAAGACCTTGTGGAGGGTGGTCAGGCAAAAATAACGCCGTTATTAGTTCTGTACAGGGCAGTAACTAAGGCCTTATGTCCTACATGACTATGAGTTACAAGCATCCGTTAATGACGCTCTTGAAAATTTAAGTGTGGGAGATATTTAGCTAATCTACGCCAATGACACAGGTATAATTCTTTCGCTTGAGTAACACCTGTTTCCTTATCTATGTGCCATTAGAATACATATTCCAGAAGTCAAATGGATTCTGGATGCGACTAAACTCAGTGATAACTACAGATGTGCCGTGCACTTACTGAGCATAGTCGCGCTATCCATCTTGTTCGAAGCAGTCAGAGACAGGAACATCAGACAGGGGAAGTTTTAGGAACAAAAGCGGGCGCAGTCACCTGTGGGTCGGTCTTCGGGAACCCCGTCTAGGGATCGCTTGAGACAAAACTGGGGTGAGGAGCAAACTCTAAAAGAAACATAGGAAACAGCATACGTTATTAGGCTACCGTAAGGGGGATTTTAATTAATATTAAACTGCCAAGTCACAGTATATTATAGTATAGTCCATAAGTACATCAGCTACCCTGGTTTGTAGATAAGCTAAAAATACAGAATATAGTTTCCTTTAAATCCTACTATGTATATAAAGGAATCCCACCTCTCCCTGGGAGCTTCTTGACTCTGCTTTTTCAATATAAGCATCAGACTCACTGTTGTAGCTGTGTTTTGCCCCTCACTCTAACTTTTCTATAACTTGCAACGCCTCGACTCAATCTGCCCCGACCAGCTCTCTCAAGATAAACACATTACTACATAGCAGCCATGAAAGTTAGCATCATCTCGCTAGCCATCGCCCTAACCAGCGCGCTGGTCGCTGCAGTCCCTCAGGCAGAAAAATTCATCGAGGATACGGACCTCGCCCGACGTCAATTCGGTCAGCCGCCTGGATTCGATACCAATGTTGCTTGCAGAAAGAAATGCGTCGGTCAATGCAAGACCCAACAACAAGTACGTAGAAGCGTCACTACCAATCATGTCTGTCAACTCAAAGACGTTTACCTAACATGCGTTCGTATCAGGTCATCTCAGCGCAATGCGATGGCGATAAAGTTACATGCAAATGCAACACCGGGCCCCCATAGAGCCGGCGTTAAGCTAACATCAGTACGTGTGGTGGGAGCATACTAAATGTACGTAGAAGCGTCATTGCCAATCATACCTATCAACTTAAAGACATAGGCCTAACATGCTTGATAGATCTCAAAAGCACAAGCGCCGTCAGTGCTAAACTTATAAGCCCTTGCCAATGCAGAAACTTGTAGAGCGGCAATTCCCGACGTTAAACCGCCTGCCCGCCTGCCCAATGTTTTACTGCCTGCGCGGAAGAGATCAAACGCAAGCGCGACATACACGCAAGCAATCGAACAAAGGATTATTACTGCACCCGTACATGTACTCCAAGATGCGCTTGATCTCAACACCGGGACTCTTGCGACCCCATCCTTTGATTCTCTGGAGACTTCCCATTATTAAGTCGTGCGTAGAGGTCATTGTTTGGATATTTGGGCTTATTTAGTTCCGTAAACGATTCTCGGCTGGAATAGCATTTTCTAGTCAATTTTCCTATGGATTGACACCGCTGTATCAGAAAAAGTGAGGTGTTGGGTCGTAACACAGAGTTTTAGTATATTATGGAAGAATATGAATCGCGTCACACCACCATGCTTACACGTGAGGTCAGTTCACCAAAATCTAATTAACAGGAAAATGTGTCTAGCTGTGAGAGAGATTAAGCTTGTTCAGCCTAGCTGTCTTTCACTTTCTTACTTCACCCCTATAAGCCATCAAGCCGCAATTCCTTGCTTACATGACTGTCAGTTTCACCAAACACTGAAGACGTCAAAAAAAGACAAGTCTTTAGGTTTCAATATATTATTGATTGTAGCGAAGCACCGCAGATATTATCGCGGTCAGGCTCAGGCTTAGATAATGTCGGCTGAAGTCACTCAACTCCCCTTGTGGCCTTCTCCTACTCAGCCGGTCTGATTTCATATTGGTTCCACGCCGTCTCCCATTTATCAGCCCCGATAATCTGGTTCTCATTATCGTCCTTGAGCGGGTGCTGGTTATCGGGTACCTGTTGGCTGTTGACAGGTTGAGCCGAACCCACCTGGACATACCTTGAGAAAATGCGGGTAAACGACTTGGTTGTCTGGCTTTGCGACGGAACGTTCAATGCCCTCGATCGGTCGAGCAGGCACTGCAGGGTTGTTCGGCCGTCCAAGTCCCTCAGCTGTGGCGTGAAAGTCCTTCACGAAGTCTAGGTCTTTGCCCATGACAGTTACGCGGCCGGCACAGACGGCACAACGGACCTGCCAGGCCGATGTAATCCTCCGCCGAACTTCCTTTAGGTAGCGTCGTGACTAGAGGTACGAAGTCTTGAGTGGGCTGCGGCATTCTGGTGCTGGGGGGCGTTGGTCTGCTGTGTCTGTTGAGACATCGTGCCGACGATGTCTGCTCAGCGCGTCTCGATTTGCGTCATGTCCGGCACCAGTCGTAGGCTGGGCAAGTGGGTGGCGAGGCCCAGCTATTAAACCTTGCAGCTCTTGTTGATGATAACTCCTCGTAGATGTGCTGTCTATGTGCGGAATTGGGTGTTCGATAGGGCACTCGACTAGCTCGCGGATAGCCTCTTTTGTATCTATGATCGAATGACCCAAGAACAAGCTGGCGGGGTCCCGCTTGATTATGTTGCCTCCCAGAAACTTGGCAGCCGGTCTGCGCATCCTCCCTGCCCACTCGGTCAAATATCGACGAACCGAACCATTGCCGAGCAAACACCCCCAAATTTGAGAAGGGCGCCGAGTATCTCTCGGGGTTTCGTGAGCGGCCCATCTCAGGAAGCCGGCGTAGCTGACAGTCTTGAAGACATCTTCCTCTGGTCCAAGGATGCAGCTTTGATGCAGGTAGTCCTTGCTACATTCAAAAACGCATGCATAGCGTACGTAGCCGACGATATGGCCTGCGATTGCCCCCGTGGGCGACACCTCAGCCCATTTTGTGATGGCGAGTCCCTCCATTCAGTCGTAAGTTGTACCCTTGACAGTGAGGATTTTCCATGACACAGCATGTTCCTGACCGATACGGACCAGATGACCGAATGCCTGATTCGTCCTGTTGATGTTCCATGAGAACGACAATTTTCCCTGCCAGCGACGACAGGACAAGGAGGTTTCCGTTGTCCTCGGTGACTGTGTGCATGTGCTGACCCATAAAAAGGCCTGCAGGAATACCAAGTTGTTTGCCCCTGAGTCGAAGATGGTATGGCTTCGGGGATCCTGGTGGACTAAGAGGGTTCTGCCTGCAGCCTGTGTGTAGAGGGCACTACATAAGAACGAACCAATTCCTTCTGCTGTGGAGATGCCTTTGGCGATGCCTCACTGGCAATAAGAACTCGCCCGGCCTGTGCGTCGGTGGCAAAAGAAAAGGGCGATGTTAATTGCTCTGCACCAGTCTTCCATGGTACAGTTTTGGTAGCTCGCTGCCAACGGCTCGTGATGTGTCTTGTGCCGCGAATCTCGCATAACATACGAGCATGCAACCGGCTATACTATGCCGACGACGGGGAGATGTATACGTACTGGGTGGTGCCCTGGTTGGTGAGGACGTCGACGCGGACCGTGAAGTCCTGCGCGGTCAAGAAGAGGGACTGGCTAGGGTCGGTGTGCTTGCCGATACGGAGCATCTTGTCGGCCACGTCCTTGAGGACGGGGGAGTACAGGGTCGCCTTGACCTTTTCGACGGTGCCGGCCGCCACGGTTCCGATACTGACGGTTCTGTAGTTAACGCTTGTAAGAGCGAAACCGAGCTCGAACTCGCCTGGTTGCTTTACATCCTCGCTTGCCTGGATTGGGAAGGGGCGCAGGCCGGCTCGCCTTTTTCATAAACGTTTGGCCGGGCCTCTTCTTCTCCTGTTTCTTCTTCGTAACCAAACGAACGTGCCTTGCCGCTGACCGGCATTAAACCGGGGAGCGGCCTAGGGCTTCCTTCCTCTTAAACCCTCTATCTCTCTCTCCTGTATAAACGAAACCAGGCTTTTTACGCAGAGGGGGGGCCAGCCGACATAGCGGAAACCTTACCAGTAACCAGGTTTAAGGTAAGCAGTCTAAAGGGGACGGCACCGCATCAGGAGACTGACCCGGCTTTGAACAGATGGACATTCAGAACATGACCACAGAGCAGGACCTCGCCGCGCTCTGGGACCACCGCTCGGGATCGGCCGTCCTCTCGACCGAGCAGATCCTCGACTTCGCCTGATGGCACGTCCTGCGGGATAAGGAACCCTTTAAGAGCAGCAAGGCGGTAGCCTACATCACCACGTTTGACAACTTGCGCGAGAGTATCATACGTACCGCCCGCACTATCACCCGCGACACCGGAACCGTGGCATTCCTCCTCTACGGAGGTACGCGCACAGGACCACAGTGGCCGCCCGACACTAGAGACAGTTGGGGAGGGTTCTTTACCATCAACGGCGACGAGCAAGAGTTCGCCCTCCTCGAAAGGCGGGAGCTCGTCGAACATCGGCTCCCCGTCCCGGAGTTCCCAGGTGATGGCGTATCGTGCAGCTTGCTGTATGACATTGGCGGACCGTCCGACGAGGGCGAGCATCTTTTGGATGGCTTGATGGAACTCTCCTTGGAGACCGACATTTTCGCTAGCGATAACTCGTCCATTACGGGAAAGCTTGACGTAGTAGTTGGTCTTGGACTCGTCGAAGTTCTTGTGATGCGAAACAAATCTGATGAAGCTGTGCCAGTTGAACTCTTACGGCACTATTTCGTGGGCAGGATTCACGTCGTATGATGCTGGGTCCTTGAGTAGCGCGCACATGGTGTTGGCAAGGGGCTTGTGTCTCTTCTCGTGCGCGGTGGTCTCTCGTCCGTCGGCAATCCAGATGTTCACCCGCGGCAGGACTTCTCGCTCGCGCTCTACGAGGAGCCTCCACAACTACCAAATTCCTTGCTGTGACCGTGTTCCTTGTGACAACTCTCGAACCGAGTCGAAGAGATTTGTTGACGGAAGTGACTTGGATTTCCTGTTCGCGGCGGCAGGCCCGTCCCCGCATGATCTTTTTCAACGACCTCGGCATTGATCTCGATCTTCACATCGAGCCACTGGCGATGCCTTCTTCTGCTCGGGTGTCTGTAGGACGAGGTCGTTCATTGCCGATGTCGGTGTTGTAAGTCTGTCCAAAGGAGTGCTTTCCCTGCCCTGATCAGACACATCTGGTCTTATTGGGCCTTCCCTTGTAAGCTTCTGGCTGTATCTCTCCATAGATATCCTGGGCCTAGGCCGCAGGTCTCGAAGGTAGTTGCCGTCAGGGCTGAACTCAAGCGTAACCCACTTTCGCCACCGGATGAAAACAGGGTTGATTACTTCCCCTCTGCTTGGATTGTAGTCTTCACTCCAAGTCGGGCTTTGTCGGATGTCAAGGACGTTATCTAAACAGATTATCACCAAAGAGATAGCAGGCAATAATCGAAGCAACGTTAGTCGACGAATCGGCGTAAAGAGGAGACGCAGCAGGCAGACCAAGACCGAAGCTAACTCGCCTGATCCCGACGCAATCGATCAAACTGAGATTCGAGATACCATTTAAGGGTCGACAATTGAACGGCCGATACAAGATGCAGGAAACGAGCCATCTCTAAGAGGAGAATCTGGGCGCGGCGTGGACGCAATCTTTCTTATCGAGATGCGCCTCGTCAACGCTGATGCGCTACCAGTCCCTGCCTCTGTTCGGCCGTTGTCCCAGCACTTGCAACTCTCGAATTGGAGGTTGTTCATACGTGCGGGGAAAATCGTCCATCAAACCAGTTTTCCTCCATGAGCTCGACTGCCTTCAAGTCTTGTAGAAGGGGTAGATCTGCCTTAAAACTTTTGGCAGGGCCACTTGCAGTGGAAAAGCCGGAAGCCTTTTTGTTTCTGCTCAGACATGTTGGCAGTAGGGGGCATCAACTCTTGCCGCGTTCCGGTCCATGCTGATCTCCCATTGACACCATGTCGTATGATTTGCGACGGCTCTTCCGGGTTCATGACCACATTGTCCAAATCCGACAGGACCGCATACCGTGTTCTGAACGCGAAGCAGTACCTTGCTGCCTGCTTTGGAACTAATTGGGAGTCCGTCTCGTGTCTTCTTCTGGATCTCAGGGAATCTCGCGCTCCTCAACCTCTTGATTCTCATCAACCTTCTTCTTCGATCTTCGTCCCGTTATAAGAGGGAAGCTTTCAGGACCTTGGACAACTATTTTGACAAAATCGCGATTCGGGCGACGATTGTCAACGTACGAATCGCTCAATCCTTGTCGATAAACACGGGCTGCTTCGAGGAGCCCAAGAACGAACCCGAGGTTCCAACGTTTTTGCCGACCTTCTTTCCCGGAGTGCGAGGACCTTGAACAGGGGTGACGTACGGCTTGCGATAGTTCGATGGGCCGCCGTCATCATCATCATCACCGCCTTCGTCAGAGGATCCAGGACCCTCCCCGTGATAGGTGCACCGAGCACCGTGCGACATATATACGCATTCAGCGCAGGCCCCGCCTTGGTACGAGGGGATGCTGTAGCAACCGACGAAGCGGCGGCTAAGCGAGGTCCTTGCGTTAGCCTAGGCTTAGAAGCTCTGTGATGAAGCAAACGAAGTTGACATGACGAAGCCAAGCAACAGACCACCAGACAGCACCTCTATCAGGGTTCGGTCGTGTTGAAGAAAGCCATGGTTCTGTGAGCGGCGCATAGGAGGTGAGAGTTTGTTGCTACTGCTGTGTCCTGTCTCAAACAGACCTCATGAATTTCGTCTCTTGTCGGTAGACTCAACATCTGGTCTTGCTCCATGTTCCGTTCTGGTGGTGGCTGCCCGTGTCGTGAAGTCGGGTGCACCCAAGGCACGGTAGTATTGGAAAGGCACTGGTTCACACTTGGTGAAAGTCGCCATGTCCTTTCTCAGCCCCGATTCACCCGGTGCCCTGTATTTTTGTTTCCATGGCGGCTCCCCCGCTCCTGAAAGCTCGGGGTATTGAATCTCCGTGGCGGTGACGATCCACGATACGTTCACGTCAAACTTCTCCACGATCTGGAACGACAGCGATTGCGGGTTCTTGACTGCGTGTCCTTCATCCATCACAAGGACGTTGAACTCCATGGCGTATGGGAGGCGGAACACCATCTTTGTCGTGCTGAAGGTGCCTGCATGCTTCTTCCTCTCCTGAGCTGCTGCCTGTGCCTCGGCGGAGTCACCTTCATCGTCAGAGTCGTCCTCGCTCTCAGAGTCGCCCCTACCATCAATGTCGTCGTCGCTGTCTTGGGATGCGGTGTCGAGGTCGCTGTCAACGTCCTCGTCCGGGAGTACGACGTTTGTCTTGTCGACGGTCAACCTCCGCATGTTGGTAGTGTAAGGCATGTTGGTAGTGTAGGACATAAGTGTAATGTTTCGGGCCGTCTTTGGGTTCTTTGCATCGCGTCGGAATTCGTTCAGGATCATCCTTCAGGTCTTGTGACCGAACAAGATCAAATGGAAGCAAGTGAAACAACGACCTGGCAGAGTACTCGGGACTATTCCGGGCATCCTCGTTCAAATACATGAAGACTTGTTCCGGGTTGATGTCCTTGTTTAGGGTCCATCTCAGAGCCGGTCAGCCTCGCCCCAGTTCAGCTTTTCCCTAGGTCGCAGAATTCGAATGTGATGAGCGTTTAGTAATCCAAAAGGCCGGCATCACATCGGATGGAAGAAGATGGTCGGATTTCACTCTGTCCTCGGGCTCGTCCGCTGAGCACTCATAAGGGGGACGGCTTTCGAGGCGAGGGAAGCGGCGGCAGAAGCGGCGGCAGTGCGGGTTGCTCGTCCAAAATCCCGATGTCCATGTCGTTTGCTCACACCTGCCGAAGCCGCAGACCGTTGGTGCGGATCATGCACGCAACGCGAGACGGTTGTGTCGCAGTCCAAGTTCTAGTGGAGGAGCATCCTTGCTGTCGTACTCGTCGACGGGTCGGCGCTGAAGTCGGTGAATACGACTTCCCTCTAAACCATCTTGGTCACGGAGACCGTGAGGGAGGAACGACTATCTGGCCGATGTATAAGCTTGGATGTCGTCCTCTCTGGGAGAGGATGCTCAGGACCGGCGGCCTTGGTGTTTGCGTCGAACATGTCTGAGATCGCCTGGATGGTGGCAGCTTTTGTTGACGGCTCGACAGCGCCAGTCTGGTTGCCCTTCTTGGTAGGTGCCCTGGCCGAGTTGGTTATCGGTCTCAACGGTGAGAGCAATCTGCTGGCTCACCGTGTGCAGCCCAGCTTTGCGGGCTGCCAGAATGCCTTTCTTCGCAGGGAAGAAAGGACCGGATCGGATGCCTCCTGTGTTTTCAGGACATGCCGCGGAAGTCTCTGCTTTTATAAGCATGTCGATGCTTATTGAGAAAGGTGAATCTGAAAGTGCCGCCGTGGCCGCGCCTCCACAGCGTCAGCGGTGTGTCACCGGGGCCGATTCTCATCTCGTGGAATCGAATGAATATGAGATGGTCAAGGTCACACATTGTACCGAACTGGGTGCGGTACACCATGCAATAGGCGACCAATTGCTTCAGGAACGAAGTTGAATGCTGCGACAGTGCATTCCCACCAGTAGCCTGTGCGAACTTTCGAAGGTCGGCAACGAGCTTCGTATTGAAGCAACCCTTTTCTCTTGAACTCCAATATGGCGAAGGCACGAGAACGTTTTGGTTCGACGATAACACCACGCTTAATGACCCCGCGATTGGCAATGCGCGACTTACAGGGCCGAAAACACGCGCGCCTAGACTGCCTCGGTGTCCTCTTGGCCCATCTCGTCGTTACCGGGCCGCCGGTGCATCTCCTGGCGGTGGCAGTTGACGGACCAGAGACCCGAGAGTTACATGTTACTCCTTCCTGGTGGTCGGGATGGGGACAGCTTTCGTACGAGGGTGAGCTCGCACGTCACGGTGTTCTTTGTGAACTCTGCGCTGTTGTCCCAGCGGCTGGCAATGCCGCACTTACATGGGCGGTTAAATGGTGAACCCTGTAAAAGATTACGCGCTGGCTGGTGGCCATCATTTCGATGGCATTATCAAGACACCATGCGATCTATAGCGTCTGGCTTCGTCATCTCTTGCCTCCATCATATCCCGCGTAGCGGATGAGACGAGAGTTGGTCCGAGGGGCACGTCATAGTTCTGCAGCAATACCATCGAAAGCCCAATGATAAATCCTGGCAGAAGACGTGGTCGATCTCCCTGACACCGCCTCAGGCTGGACCCCTGGCTTCCTCGGCCGTTCGCTTCACTCGTTCGTCGGTGGTCACTACCTCGGGGAACTGCGGACAACCACCCCGGTACCGTTCTCCTTCGGCTTCCGCTCGGCTTGGTCTTACGTGTATCGAAGGCATTGTGAAGGACTAGAGAGTCACGGCGAAAGAAGAAGGTTGCGCCCTTGCGCGGGCGACCTACCTTCCTTCTCGGTGGTTGCTTTGGGTTGACCACATTTGTATCTCGGACGTCGTCGACGGGTGTTGCTGCCGGCTCATCCTCGTCGTCGCCGTTATTCTCTGGAGGGATCTCAAGGCTGCCTTCGGGCGACGGCTCCTCGATGGTGTCTGTGTAGTATGGCTTTACAACGGTCGACCGGAAGGTCCTTGGACCGCGTGTGAGGTCGACGGTACATCCGGTGCCGTTGACCGCGATAAGTCGGAAAGGACCTTGCCAGCCGGTTTTCTGACAAAGTTAGCAGGTTTCTGAGGATGTGCTGTTAGTGGGGGGTTCTGCTTACCTTCCCACGGAAAGTCTGCCACATCTTGCTCGGAGACGGTTACACCCACCTGCTCAGGCAACAATATTCGCGTCGATCGTAGCTACATGTCCTAGGTCCTCAAGGTACTTTTGCATCTTCCGCAGCTCCTTGTACGTCGTCTTCGTACCGGGTTTGCGCGGCTGGCAAACGAAATACTCCAACTCGCCATCCTTCAACTGGGCCACCTTGGCCTTCGACGCCTTCGTTATTGCCCCGGCCACGGCGATATCGCCGATAATGACCAGACCCCAGCCTTGTCTGGTTAACAGAACATTGAGGTGGGACCCCGAGAGGCAGCCAAGAGGTTGACGAGAGGGATATACGTAATTTATCACGACATACTGTCGGCCGTGATGGTGAAAAGCTGTCCACTCTCCACTTGTCTGCGCGGCGAACAACCCGGCCTCGCCGCGCAAGCAGAGGGCGAACAAGACCGCCGACCAAGACACCCCGGGCAACACTGAGAAGAATGAGACCGCCATACCCAACCAGGCGGAGACCATCGCCCGTCTCAAGGAGGCGTTCAAGGACAACGGCGACCGCGAGCTGTTCAAGGAGACCAAAGCTTGGATCTCGGGTTTCTACACTCCCCGCGAGGGAATGTCGACCCGACAGAAGCGCTCCTCCCTTACCTCCGACGCCTATTTCCGCCGCGAGGTCACCACCCCCATGGACACCGTGCTCAACAAGTATAAGAAGGGCGAGCCTTGGTCCGGTGATTTACCCTCCACCTTCCTACACCAACCCGGCCAAAGCAACTCCAAGGTTATGGGCACGCTCTTGCTTATACAGCGACTTGACCTCATCTCGGTCCCAGAGATGAAATACACCCACCACTCGGAGAAACAGTCGCGCGCCATCACTCAGGTTGAGGATCGCGTTACCGAGAGCAGAGAGCGAGCAGCGACAGGGATCAGACTTACCACCCTGGTCATGGCATCGCTCGGCAGTCTCGTCAGAGCAAAGGCGGCGCACGCACGGGGCGCAGGGAGCGGTATCGATCGGATCAACCCAGACAGACTCGCAACACCGACCTCAGCAATGGACGACCTTGTTCTTCAGACTCCCAAACTGCAGCTCGGTTGGAAAGGAAGACTTTCAGAAGAACCCTGTCTTTCCTACAACCCTCCAAACGGGTCCTGCCGGCGATTCACAGACCCAAACCGAGGGAAACGAGGAAGATTCGCCTTTGTCAAGCGCGCCGTCTGGACTTTTGGAGAATGAAGATTTGGGGGCTCGAGTGCAGAACCTTGGGATGAACGATAACCAGACTATTCCTCCTCGTCCTTCGTATCCATCTCCGTGGGGCAATTTGGACATACGCCAATGCTCCCGAGAATCCTTTGTGGACCAGCGCGTCGATAGTTGGAAGTGGATGGAGGCAAATACCCCAGATCACGTTTACCACTACAGCTTCTCTCATCCTCCTTCTTGGGAAGGATGGTTTCGCCTGTATCAAGGACTAGAATGGGATCGCGTGAACGGAAAGAATTCGCAGACCTCTCGTGAGGTGGGAGGGTACGGACTTAGACGTGGCGACGTGATCGCGAGAGCGAAGGCAAAAGGTCTAGAGCCACCGAAGCAACTTGACCGCCGTCGCAAGCGTTGAAGGCGAAATATCCTGGCTCAAGAACATCATGATGATACTCTCTGCCGCAGCCATGTGTCGCGCGTGCTTGGTAGCCGGGAACTCGAGAATGTGAACATGGACCTCGGCAAGAAGCCCCTCCAGACACCGATGAGACAATGGAGTTTCCAAGACGATTTGAAAATCACTGCGTCGGGAGCGTCACCGCGGCGATAAAAAGCGGTGTCGGATTTGAATCAAGGCGACATGAGCATATGCGGTTCTCAAGGCAAACGCGTAACTCGCAAGTTTTCTTCCAAGTTCGATTCTCTCTGCTCAGAGCTCGCCAGATCATTTTGGCGAAACTTCCGATGGAAGAATACAGCTGTTTGTTGCCTTTCCGATGAGGAAAGCTTTGCGGATGCCGGTAGGGTCAGGCCAAGAGAGGGCGTAGTAGCGTGTTCCCAAAGGATGTGAATCGGTCATCGCCGCACCTGTTGTAGAAACTGAGACTTGGGGGGATCAGCCTCGCGCTTCGCCGGCGTCAGGACGTGGCTGATCGGGTGCCTCTTTTCACCCCGACCTCCGCGCACCCGCTTGATGTCTGCTGGTCTCTTAGACACGCGGACTGTTGCCGCGCTGAAGGTGAGCCACTGAGCTGTAGCCTGTGGAACGAGCGCGGCTCGGGGTATTCGCCGACAATGATGGCAGCAGCAAGACGACCACTGTACTTCAGAGGCCAGTTCATCTCGTGGAGAAAGACAGCAGTCGGGAAATCCGGTTTCTCCTCATGGGGAAAGCAAAATACTTGCATTCCGTCCACGACGCCGATGGAGTTGGGTGGTACTGCCCAGACAGACGGCCAGATGTTTGTGCCGGTTTCAGCCTCAGATCCCCCATATCGGCGCCCCCGCCGACTCGCGATGTGCGAGCACAAACGCAAAAGAAAATCCGTATCGTGATGCTGATAGAATTATTGCAGACTTTTGGGGCGTTGTCGTGGCCTCTGCATGATGGTTCATCATCACCGGATGACTGATCGATCTTCAAGGTACGGCAAGGCGGCTCCATCTTACTCGTTATCAGCTACTTGATTGAGAGATGCGGCGCTGAGGTGAACTGGACCGCGCTCGTTCCACAGGCTACAGCTGCAGGAGGTAGGCGATCATGGGCCGCTTCTTGAAGACGATGACGTTCTTCGGTCCCGCGAAGCCCGTCCATGGCTCAACGCAATTAGGGTACCGCCGGCCAGCCTCGAACACCCGGTCGATAACCGCTTCTGTGAATTGTGTTGACCTTTGCGCAGCTCCCAAGAAGAAACAGCTTGACGCCCTCAACGGGCGTGAGATCCCCTGCGTGCCCTGCTTCGCTCTGCCCTTCATAGCAATGGAGATCTCATCTGCAAGGACGCCTCGAAGGGACGTTGCCTTCACTGCTTTTCTGCTGGATCCGCCGCACGGCTGTAGGTAGTTACCTGCTTCATCGCGCCGAGTAGGCTTCGGAGAGAGCCAGTCGACGCCGTTGCAGGCTACCCGGCCTTGATCCCTCCAGCTCCTTTCTGCATACCACGGTATCGAACGCGTCAGACTACAGTCTTCTTCTGGCCTTGCGGGCCGCCCGTTCTTTTGCATGTACCGTCCCAACCCGGTTTCCAGTGACGGCAAGCGAATGGCGGTAAGAGAGCCTTCGACTGGCGGAGGCCTGATCATCCCGTTGATGTTTATTGTGCGAAGGTCGGTGCGGCTTGTTGTCGACGAGACGTACATGGCTGGGTCGGTGCCCTCGTGCAGGTACGCCACGGAACATCGCGGCAAGCGTGGCTGTAATCAGATATGATTTACAGCAGCCCGCAAACTGCAAGCGAATGTGCTGCCTCAGCAGGCGCTCCGATTAGCGGCCGGAGAAAGTCCAGTTGTTGATCTTCCGCTCTCCAACGACAACGTGTGACTGACCACATCGGACTCTTCTTCTAGCACGTCGTCGTCACAGGGTGAGTTCTTCTCCCAGTCAATGTGTAGGCTGGCCTTCCTCTCCAGCACCAGGACAGTCTGGGGTTTCTCCGACGGCTATCTGCCATTTCCATCCTCTCAGAATTCGTGCTCCACGCTGTCGTCCTAGAAACAGCGAGCATCTGGGTCCATGAGGCTGTAGGCAAGGTTGACATCTTCCTCAGCCTCCCGTGTGATCATCTCATTGGCTTGGGGGCTCAGGAGCTGCCGCAGCGACTGACATTCGTTGACTGCCTGAGGGGTCGCCCAAGCTTCTCATGGTCATGACATTCTTCGGGTGAACGTCACAATGGTTTACACCTCGGAATTCTTTCTCAACGGTACCTTTCATTAGTTGGGCAATGATTTGCATTCGTTGAGCTTGGTCGCATCTGCATGGCTCCCATGCGAGCTACTCCCATGCAACCATTAACAGCCCAGCTGATGGGCGTACGAGCGGTGATCTGTTTCGGGCCACCACCGCCGCCGCCAGATCCGTCCGAATCATCGTCGCTGTCGCTGGACGAGGTCAAGTCTTCGCCCTTCAGACTGCAGCGCTGGGCGTGGGAGTGTCAGACGCACTGGGCGCATGAACCGTCCTGAAAGTTCTGCATACGATAGCAGAACCGGAAACGGGGCGTACGAGCGTTATCACATTATCACAGGCGGTGTCTCGTTCGTGCAGATACGGCCCCGGCTGGCGATAATAATACCGAGAAAGTACGAGGAACGACGAAGGATTTCGGCAATGAACTGTTGGACGGACCGTCCCTGGGTGATACGGATTTCGATGTCGTGGGAAGGTTCGTCTGCGGAACGAACCGGTCAACATGTGGCTCGCCAAGTCTGCGGACGGAACTTATCAAGACTTACAGCCCCCCGAAGTAAGGAGTTCCGCTGACTTTAGCCTCGTAACTTTGTTTCCGCACCTCTATCGCCTTCATTGCGGTTTGAAAGATGCGGTGAGGGGCTGGAGTGGTGGTAGAAGAGAGGGAGAGACTGTGATTTCACGGCCGTGGACGGAAAAAGTGACATGCGGCCGTGACATCCTACGGTGGGATCATATCGCCCACCTCTTCGTTTCCGGCTTCATAGTGGCTGCGATGTGATAAGTACAAGGACATTGGACGCCGACCTTCATACTCTGCAGAAGAGACAACTCACAATCATTTGACTCCAAAGAACAGCATCAACGCGCCCAACTCCCCAGCGTTCGACACCAGATCCGAGGATGTCTGCTTCGCGCAACAGCGTGCTGGGCTCGCGGCTGTCCATACCGAACTGTGTTTCCATGACTCGACGCGCTTTGGTGGTGTACGCAAGCCCTCGGCTTTTGCTGAGAATCCCATGCTCTCTACATTGCGCACGTTATCTTGTGCCACCTCTCAGCCGCGACGTCGAGAAAATCACGCTTTTGCGGAAACGTGTTGCCCTCACGCGCGACCCGGCCCGGCGCGCGCGACAGTCGGTACGGCAAGCTTCGAGTGAGAGTCGATGGGCTTGTCGGAGTGTGTGAGTAACTCGTCGCAGTCCTCGGCCCAAGCAGAATTCGCGAAAGACGCTCTGCCTTTATCCTGGTCAATGACCAGCACAGCCAAGTGAGCGTCGCCATGTTTGAGCAGGAGGGCCAGTCTCCGCCCGCATTGGATTTCTGTCACTCTCCTCGGACCACATCAATCATCACGGAAGTATCGGGACTCATGGGTACCCTAGGAGATGGCACAATCGTGAAAGTCCCAGAAAAGAGAAGGATGTCGATTGCTCCTTGCCGGTAAGCATAGGAGTGTGCGGGGAGCAGCCAGCGGTGAGCTGGCCAGAGGGAACACAGCCAGGACCAGTACCGCTCTCCATATGGGGACCAAGAATCTGCTTGGTACCACCACCAGTATCACCACTACTGGAGGAGAAACAGGAATCCCTGTCTGAACCATTGCTCCCATCGCACGAAGAGCCAAACTGACAGTTGTAGGTGCAGAGGCCGGCATGGCTTTGCCAGACGCGTTCAGCACAAGCGCCTTGCTGAACGCCAGTGGTCATACAGACACAGCGAATGCAGCCTCGATACCGACGTTGGGATGTGTCTGCTCGAGCTGCCCGGCCATTCCTGGAAGCTGATCAGCGATGTGCATCTCTCGGAAACAGGGCTACTTGACTTACCTGATCGAGGCCGGAACTAAGTCGCAGAGACCATCGCGCTACCTTCGGACTGATCCTGGGCTGCCATCGTGAGAGAAAATGGATGACTTGATGGTTGTACGGCCTGTTGTGCGTGCCCTCCGGCTGTGTCCAAGGAGAGACTTTGAGGATGGGGCTCTTGCACGGGGAAGGTAAAGGTTGATGACAGATTGACAACAGCACCGTTCAAGGTTGCATCGTCAAGTCTTCAACGCCATGGCTGCGTGGTCGTTGTCAATAACAGCTTGATGAATGTCCAAGAGGATGGATACTATGAAGGTCGAAGCAGAGCAACATGCGCTGCCGCATGGTGGTGGTGCAGTCTGGGGGCGGTCCTGGCACGGATGGCGCCTGGGGATGACTCACCTATGCCGTATCGGCAGTGCTGGAAGGAATAACATGTGATATTCCGCGGTTCAATGTAGGGAAATCTTGTCTGCCAGACTGGTACTGGATGGACGGGCCCATTGGGCCCCCATCAGGGAGATCCGAGCAAGAGGAGAGGTCAATGAATGGCGTGATGAAGACTGATGAAAAGGAGAAGCCCACCCGGACTGAGCGGGAGTATTCAACAAGAATGATGACTGCGGATGTCTATTGCCTTGCACTCATGTGACATTAGTGATGATGAGATTGCCTGGGTTCCGCTGAGCTCGTGATGCGACAGGAAACTCATTTCTCTGCATGATGCCGCGGCATGCTGGAGCCAACCGCTCTCTTTCAGAGTGTCTCTCGCTCGGAGCAATCATATGTTGCTTGGCTGTAGCGGAACACTACACCAAGCAAACGTCTGTCTGTCAAAAAACAAGGGCTCAATATGCGGTCAGAGATAGATGATGATGACGAGAAAACTGTTTGATTGACAAATACCGATGGCAATGACAATGTGTCTTCTGCTTCCCGAATACCAACAGCCAATGATGCATCATCCCCGTGCCCGCATAGTTAATATGGCAGGCTGCAGCTTATCAGCTCTCATTTCCTTCTCAGACCATGTACACCGCATCGTTTGGCATGTTTACCTCAGGATTATGTGGCTCCTGCTGCAAATAAGGCGGCGGCAGGACGGCTGCATCGCCGTTTGTTCCGCTTCCATCCCGCATCCGCGCCTCATCCGGGATGAAAATGGCAAGGTACGCCGGTGGCGGTGACTGGGAACCCGCGTCGGGGTGCAAGAGTCCCCATTCCATTGGATCTTGTTCGGCGTAGGCTGGCAGATGCTCGGCTCGCAGCCTCTGTCGTTCCGCTCTGCGGGTACGTTGCTGCTGTGCAATCACGCTGTACAGGTCGCAGTCGCTATCGAAACACGTATTGGCGATGTATGTCAGGAGGACAAACATGAAGCAGGCGTAAATGCTCACAAGCAAGACGATTGTGAGGTCGTCCAGGTCGGGCACGGGAGTATTGTCGAAAGCCTGCGTCGTGTTTTTGGTGGTTTCCGAAGCGGCGGTTTGCAGCAAAGTGAACATCTTGGCATTTCTTAGAAACATGGTTTCAGGTGTCTGTACGAATACAGAAACAGGGGCTTGGAAGGCGGGGTGTTGGTATTGGACTTTGAGTGCCGATGGTGCGTTTCAATCTTCGTTATTGACGTGCTTTTCTTGATAGCGGGACAATTCCTTTTATTTGGGTGGTATGATGTATTGTAGGATTTCTGTAAAGAATGGGAACTATCTCCGACATACAGCCTCTGACTTTTCCGTCATAAAACCTGACGGATGTGTACCATGGCTGGTGTAAACCTTGGTGGCCCGGAGATGGGTTGTGATGCATGAGTGACACCTCTTTATCTCGACCTCCGGGATTGCCAAGCCCGTTTGAAGAAACTGTTTTCAATATGAAAAATGTATTCTATCAGATATGAACTCACTTTGAGCAACTAGACGACGGAATCGCTATCCACACAACTCTCCTGCTATCGTGTAACAGTTCCCTATGACAAGCAATTACTCAGATGCCTGGCAATTCCTATCAGGGTGTTTTTTTGGCCCGGATTGGAGGCACAGGAACTTAAGAGACAAAAAAATGAATTAATTCGAAAGTTCGGTATGGGAAGTTGCGGCTCGAGCTCCTTCCAATCTTGTCTGCTTTGCATGTTTATCTTTTGGTTGATTTCTCACTTTCTCTCTGCCAACCTACCCACTTGTGACTTCACAACTTCACAACTCAGGCCGAAACCACACAACCAGGGGGCTGTCAACACCTCCCAAACATGTCGGGTAGGTCAAAACAAATACCGCCGCAGACCCTATATTATCGCAGATAAACTCCGACGCTGGTCCAACCGGGCCAAAGATGATGGTGCTCAACATCTGAACTGACGTCTTTTTAGCAGTGACAGGCGTCACCGGCTACCACACGGTACATGCTCAGCGAGGAGTCCCGGCCCGAGATATACTCACTGGTCGATGTACTTGTGCCTCGGAAGAAGAATCTTCTGATGAATCGGATGTTGATGAAGCCGCCAGCAACGTCACCCACGAAGAACAGAGCGTAAAATATTCGCAGCGCGAGGCGATGAAAGCAGTTCCTGACGCAGATAAGAAACTCCAAGATGCTGAAGATGAACTTCAGCACTCCATTGAGAAAGAACAGGCTATTCAGCAACAGTCTATCCATCAAAAGGACACCTTACACCGACAGGCCTTCCAAACAGACAATAGCAAGACCGAGGAGCCTCCCCGAGTGACGGGCAACGTCCTCCAAAATGGCAAACGACCTGCCGAAGAAAAATCTGGGCAGGACGCGGGCGATGAGGACACGGGTCGAAAGGTCACCGGTCGGAAGGGCACTATTCAGAAAGGGGCGGATGAGATTGATGATGATGACGGCGACGACCTGGATGATCAGATTCTATTGGCAGAGATGCAATTGGCGCTTCGACAGGCAGAGATACGACTGACGATTCTGCGACAACGAAAGAAGAGAAAGCTGTCGAAACATTAGCAAGTCTCTTTTGTACAGAGGAGGCATGAAGCTATAGTCTTGGTCCAGAGACTCCAGACAGACGATGCACTTGTTGAATCAATCACATCAACCCAATTTCAGCAAAGCATTCCCGCCAAAACCCAAGCCACATCTTCCTAGTTGTATTTTGAGCGCGGGCAGGCCGCCCGTCCAATCATCCGAGACACAACCAGTGGGGCGCCATCGGCCTGGCATGTGTCAATTTGAGGTATTATAAACCTTATGGGAACCGCCTTTGTTCACGGCCACAACCCTACTTGGGTACTCCGTACCCATATGCATGCGGAGGATTGGCCTGCAGGCGCCAGGTCTGTGTTGTCCGGACACTTCAGCGCGGGTCCGTAAAGTATAAAATGGCGGAGTCCGACAACGCAATGCGTTCATCTCGAGTTTCTTGCTTGTGCTGTTCACCACACTCAACCCACGCTCTCCGCATCGATTGAATAATTATCACGCAGACTCGTGACAAGGAAAAGACTCGTGACAAAAACACATAAAAATGGATTACAATGCGCTCTTCAGGGTTGACGGAATGGTGGCCGTCATCACCGGCGGAGGCACTGGTACGTCTCTCTGCGCTCATCGTCCAAAACACCGGTAATTACTCACAACGCGTCTTCGAGGCATCGGTCTCATCATGGCCAAAGCTCTTGCAACCCATGGCGCCGCGAAGGTGTATATCCTGGGACGTCGCCTCAACGTGCTCGAGGACGCCGCCAAGGGCCACCCCAACATAATCCCGCACAAGTGCGACGTCACCTCCAAGGCGGACCTCCAAGCCGCCGTCGACCGCGTCACCAAGGAGGTCGGCTACGTCAACCTCGTCGTCGCCAACTCGGGCGTCGTCGGGCCCTCGGTGCGCTACAACCCGTCCCTCTCCGTCTCGGAGCTGCGCAAGGTTCTCTTCACCGACTTCGCCATGGAGGACATGACCGACGTCCTGAACGTCAACGTCACCGCCGCCTTCTTCACCATGTCGGCCTTCCTCGAGCTGCTCGACGCCGGCAACAAGAACGCGCTCAAGGGCGGCTTCGGCAAGCCCGATAAGGAGGGGAGCGATGTCGTGGCCATCCAGAGCCAGGTCGTCTTCACCAGCAGCATCTCCGCCTACAGCCGGCACTACGCCTCATCGCCTCCGTACATGGCGAGCAAGGTCGCAATCATGCACATCACGAAGCACGCCAGTAGCCAGCTGAGCAGACTCGGCATCCGTGCCAACGGTCTGGCCCCGGGACGTAAGTTCTCACATCCTACATGGAAAAAACATATGGACGTGAAGAAAGCCGGAAACACTAATTTGGCGGGACTTTCCAGTGTTTCCCTCGGACATAGCAGCGGGAATGATTGGTGACCGCAAGCCTGAGAATGAGGCGACTGATGACGAGAGGTTCATCCCTGCCAGGAGATTCGGCGGAGACGAGGAAATGGCCGGGACTATTCTGTACCTTGCTGGTCGCTCCGGAAGCTACTGCAATGGTTCTATCATGGTTACAGACGGTGGCCGTTTGAGTCTCATGCCTGGCACATACTAAACATCACGATGGGTCTAGACGAACTGGTTTCTATTCATAGCGATGAACTACGTATAAGAGAGTAGAGGAATATAAGACTCATAAAACCTTTCAGGGTCGAGCAAGCTGTATCTTTCTACATGGCACAAGCCCAGCCGAGGTCAAAATGCAAAGGCCAGGTGAGTCGTAACTGTATGTGGTCGTTGCACAGGATCGTATCCAAGTACACACAGACTACTAGTTGTTAGTAACCGTGACGAGTGCTTAGAACCGTATATCATCTCACAGGAAGCAGTGCGGTGACTCCCTAAAATATCCAATTTGGAAAGACCTCCGTTGCCAGTTGTAAGTTCTAAATAGCCAAGGGTGGAAACCCAGACGCCTTGTTCACCCTCACGCGGAATGAGTGACCACTACAAGAAGCGGGACGGCCAAAGCTTAACGCCTACAACATAAACCAATGAACAAAAGGCGGGCTTCCTACAAAGAACACAACGTTGCTATACCTCTCGACCTTCGTCTGCAAGCACAGAAGTCTACAGCAATGGCATCCATTCAGATAATGTCAGATCTTCACCTGAGCCACCAAGGCTACAAAAGCTACCGTATCAAGGCAAATGCACCATAACTTGCCCTGCCTGGAGACATCGGATGTGTCAAAGACGCCAGCTTCCTCGATTTTCTCGACAGACAGCTCGTTGCTTTCCGCGTTGTTTTCCACGTTCTCGGGAACCGTGAGCCTTACGGCTCCAGTTGGGACGATACTATCGAAAGGTTGCAAAAATTCCAACAGAACAACCAAAGAAGGCAAGAAGAGAACCCATCAGCCGGACTGGGAGAGTACGTTCTCCTGTACCAGAGAGAGTACACGATCGCCGACACCAACACCACCATCCTTGGCTGCACGCACTTCTCCAACGTTCCCGACTGCAAGCTAACGGCAGCAGTCAGCAACGGACTCAACGATTTCCATGCGATCGACGACTGGACCGTCGAAGAGCATTTCCAAAGACACAAAGAGGACCTGGCATGGCTGAATGCCAGGGTCAAGACCATAACGCAAGACCCGCGTCGTACTATCTCTGTCCTAACGCACCACAGCCCGACCGAGGACAGCCGTGCCGTCAAGCCAATGTATGTCAACAGCAGCCTCAAGTCTGGCTTTTCAACGGACCTGCGCGGTCAGTTCTGCTGGGAGAACCCTCAGGTCAAGCTGTGGGCGTTCGGCCATACACACTACAATTGCGACTTCGTAGACGAAGAAACTGGAAAACGGGTCTACACGAATCAGAAAGGCTACTCAGATGGGCCCTCGGCGGGATTCAGAGCGGGCAACGTAGTCCAGATAGGCTAGGTGCAGGAACATAGTACAGGGTTCTGCGGTGACGCGCCGATTCTTCTTATCCTAGAATCACCTTCAAGAAAACATATTGTTGGAACAAGGGGTCCAGCCAAGGGTCCCGGGCCCGAGCCCGGACAGAGAGCCGATAACGGCGCGGCCTGAGTCGTGCCACGCGGCCGAGAAGATAGCCACTCTATTGACTAGGGCTAGACGCCTTCGCCGGCGTGGGACCAGTCGTCGTCAGCGTGGGACTGGCCTGACCATAAATACCTCAATCGCTGGCAGCCCGGAAAACTAGGAAGATGAATATCACAATCGAACCATATCATCTATTGCATCCCAGTTCCGATGTCACGAGTGGGACAGCGGGATATCCCGTCTGTGACTGCTTGACCGAGGTGACAACCAACACATGTTATTTTAGGCCTAGATAGATATAACCATGCCATTAGCGTGTCACTTAAGAATGAACTCTTTCCACTCTGGTCCAGGACCGAAACCTTTTTCAACCGCTGATCTATTAATCCATCCTATTCCTCGTCTCTCAGCAATTGGACCGTCCCATTCGAGGAGCATGACGAAATATCTCGGTTGTTGGCTCTTAGAATCGAGTTCATTGAAAAACATTCCCATCCAGGCGCCAGAGAGTAAGGCAAACTCAAACGGCCCCTCAGATTCATGTATTGACGTCTCATCCAATGCATCCAAGTGAGTGTCACCAACCACCTTGTTGTCGCGAGACAGAATAGACGCTAGACCCACAAATATATTATCTTCCACTCGAAGCTTGAAGTTTAACGACAAAGTCCAGAACTGCAACAAGGGATAGTTAGGCATGGCGAGCGGGTAGTGCAAGTTTTCCGTGGGGTACGTTCGAGACACCGAGATTCCATCTAAAGAACCCTCTGGCGATTGGAACTGCCGTCGTTTTCTGTAACCTACGAAGTAGGAGTCCTCAAACGGGAAGGACTCGTTTGCCGTGGGGTCCCAGACAAGATTGACGACGCCCGACGGACTCCTCTTGTACCACACGATCCACGTCTCTTCCGACAGCCACTTGTTGATGTCATCGCACAGCGCCATACGCACGGGTGTGATTATTATTTGTTCCTTCCAGCCAGCCCATGTGTAACTCGGAAATCCCCGGCGTCTACGTAGCGAATTGTTCATGCCGGTGAACATCATGAACGCATCAAAAGCGGCAGTCGGAACTCCTTGGAAGAATAGACATGTTGCCTTGTCAGATACTCTTCGGATCATGCCCGCCATCGCACGAAGTATTTTGTTCTGATCTGTCAAGGCTCTTTGGGTGTAGTATATGAGCATATCTGTGAAGGCGTGTATCGGTGTCTCCAGGTTTGCCGCAAGAGGGGGTATCGATGACAAATTTTCATCTAGTCGTGCAGACTTGTTTGGTCGATACTCGTGATCATTGAGATGTTCCGCGTAAATGTCCTCTCTACAACGGAAAAAGACCTTATTGTCTATAAAATAGACGATGCGTCGCGCTAATACCTGCTCTTGAAACCTTTATTCAAGCTGTTAGCTCAGTGGGCATGGGGCTGTAAACACCAGAAAGATAGGGATCGGTCCTTACGCCCAAGCTCTTGTGGAGTAGACTGAACACTTCAAAAGTCTACCGAGAGGAACATATATCCCCATAGAGACGCCTTCCACGATGGGAAATGCCGTACTTATCTCGGCCCGGCTTCCTTTACCGATGCCCGGTAAGCCGGCGTCGGCATTATGGCCACAGGCGGCCACGATCGTCAACCACGAAAACTCATAAATCTGATCCATGACGTTGACGCCGCGTTCTAGGTCTGACGAATCGTTCTGCAGCAGGCACAAGGCGTCGATCCAAAGGTATCGCTCTCCGAGCTTCCGTACCAGCTGGAAGGCATCCGTAACGGTTCGTGGCAGGGCATCCCATGCCGCTTTAATGCCCCCAGGTCGCAGCATCCGAGACCTATTAGCCGTCGAAAGCCGGACGCTGGGCACTTCGCCCCATACATAGCTGAGGGCGACATACTGTGGAACTGTGCGCAGCTCCACGAGGCATTCTTCCTGGACATCGATGAGCCGCAAAACCGACAGTCCAGGAAAAGCTATGGGAAAGTCCTGTGCGATGACGGAGCAATTCCCTCCATGAGAGGCCGAACAAACTGATATCCATCTCGAAAGACGGTCTATATCAAAGACGCGCTCGATCACAGGTTTGAGATATGCGTAAGAAGCGTCTTTAATCGAAAGTGGTTTGATATCGACCTCACAGATCCAACTCTGCAATGTTGCCCCGTCGATGGTGAGTCCTCTAAGGCCTCCTGGGCCGCTGATGCTGAATCCATGAACCTTAACGGACTCTTCCGCTGAAATCAGCTTCGCCCTTCTCGCTGCGTCTGTTTGGTATAGAATGCCGAATGCACGGGTAACGATCTTGCAAAAGGGACATTGTCTCCTTTGAACTCTCGTACCAGGCCCAAGTAGCCATAATCTCTTTCGTGTCTTGATTTTCCTACCGTCGGCTTCTGTTTCTCGCGCGTCGGCGGTGAAGGGAATCGTGGAGCAGCGTCTGCATAACGGTTCTAGACGGGGGGTCGAGGGCGTTCCTTGGGAGCTGCGAGAATGTCTTTTTACGTCTTTCACTTTTGTGTGTTCTGTCGACATGATTTCAAAGATGGCTGGACCAGATTTTTATAATATTCTCCCACATCAGTTGACATACGTGCGATGATCAGCCTGGAGGGAGGGGTAATGGGCAGAAAACGAGTTGTATAGTAATCAGCCGCATCAGAAGACTGCCTATTGCAACGACGCGCTCACGGCAAGATGACTAATACAGGCGTGCGCTATAATCAGCCAGATACGTGTATTAAGGCTAGATGTGTTAAAAGATGAGCATTTAACCGGGTGCACGACAAATATCCCCAGCTTCTCCTAGTGTTGCTAGGTCTTCGTACTTGGTTGATACGGCAGCTAGTTAGCTGCTTACTCCCAGCCGAAGCATACAGGTATTTAACCAAGAACTGTGTATGGCTAAGCTGTCAGTGCTGTTCTAGGCTCTAGGCCCCAAGTCTTCTCTTAGGGGTGGCACTATGATTGCTTGGATTTGCAGCTTATGCTTTGCTGTTAGTGGATTTGGTAGAAACGTGCATGATGGTGGTTTGGGAACTCCCTAACTTGTTCGTGTTCCCGAATAAGCGGTCGCCAAGAGGGACATAAAACCGCCGTTAAATATCCTCTCCATACTGTGCCCTTTACGAGATTACATATCTGGCTGTGTTTCAATGTTAACAACCGGAAAGTCTTTCCACCCAACGAACATTATACCGAGATATCATTGGTGCGCACCAACCGCTCAGCTGGAGAGGCGGTGTGGAGTTTGACGCCCCCAGGTCACACAAAATACGGCGTCTTCAACCTCTATCCTCCCGTCGTTCCCACCTCTTTTACAACCCATCCCTCTTTCGTTCGTGATAGCACAAGCAGACGTTTAGTACGGTTTGAGTTTCTGGCTCATACTTTTCAGTATGGCACCCTTTGACTTCATCGCAGAGCAAAACAATCGCGATGCTCAATACGCCTTTGCTTCCAGTCTCATTGATGCCAAAGAAGACATTGTTGCTTTTGTACACAAACAGCTTAAATGGAATGGGACGGGGTCCTACAACGGTTTCTTGAAAGGCTCTTTCAATATAAGCTTCAAAATACAGCGTGCCGACAGCGACGAGCAGGTCATCATTCGTTTCCCTATTCCTGGAAAAATACACAAGGCATGGCGAGACGAAAAGGTTGAGAACGAGGTGATGGTTATGAAATATCTTCGCCAGCTAACCAGCATTCCGGTTCCTCTTGTGCGCGATTGGGGCCTCACTGAGGACAGTCCGCAGCACTTGGGCCCATTTATTATTATGGATCTTGTGGAAGGGCAGGACTTGAGCGACCTCCTACAACAACCAAATGAGAACAAGGAAGACCCAATTGTTTTAGACCCAGATATCGACAACGCAAAGCTCGACTTCGTCTATGAGCAGATAGCCGGCTTTATGCTGGAGCTGTCGCGTTTGAGCTTCTCACGCATTGGCGCCATCTCCCAGAACGCGATGTCCGGTCAGTGGGAGGTTACCAGACGACCCTTGACGTACGACATGAACGAGGTTGTTACTCTTGGTGGCTACCCAATCGACCGCCTCAACTCAGCGGCGCTATTCGATTGTGCTAGCCAGTTTTTTGCTGCACGTGGCAAATCTTTTCAAGTCCACCTTGAGGCCCAGCGTAACATCGCTGCCGATGACGAAGATCTTGCTTGGAACGAGTTCGTAGCACGACATTGTTTCGCACATATAATCCCTACAAATGGCACTGTCAACGAATATGGGCCATTTCCGCTTTTTTGCGATGATTTAAGGCCTACGAACATGCTTGTCGATTCGGAAACGCTTCAAATAACTGCGGTACTCGACTTTGAGTTTACCAACGCCATACCAGCACAGTATGCCTATGACGTGCCTTGGTGGTTGTTGCTCCGACAACCAGCCGTATTGATCAGCGAGGGCAAAGTTCAGGAGTTCTTGAATCTTTTTCAGCCGCGGAAAGAGCAGTTCATTCAGGCTATGGAGCGGGCCGAGGCCAAGGCACCGCTGGCCACGAAGGAGACGAGTCTCTCGGCTTGCATGCGGGATTCTTGGGACAGCGGGCGCTTTTGGTTCAACCTTGCATCGCGGGGTAGCTTCGATATCAGCGAAATCTACTGGGAGATGTTGCATAAAGATGGTTTGGGCGAGGCCCTTTTAGACAGTGAGATTCTGAGGGAGAAAGAGGCGTTTTTGCTACGGAAGAAAGCCCAGTTTAACGCCTATAGGAGCGAGAAGGAAAGGGACCAACGCTTTTCTGCTTAGTGGCGGTTGGCCATTGGGGAGTCAACTCAGTTTAGAGTACGGAGGGAGATACGCACCGTTCAGGCGAAAGCTGTTGTAGGCACCGTTCATGAGATGGAATTGTAAAACTGGATATCATGCAATCATGAGTTGTATGCCGTTGTCACTTTCTCCTCGTTACCTAGATTTTGCTTCTACTTCAGCACCGCGTATGTATGTTGTCGTGACTTTCTCGACTGGCCTTATGCAGTCGGATTGTCTAGTTTGTTATAATCTACAACCATTGTAAGGATTCGACCGGCGTATATCCCTTGTCTCTTGCGCCGCTTCCTTAGAAAGTTCTTCCATCGTTAAGCACGGCTGCAGGTCAAGCATTTCCGGGATGACATCTTGCCTCCATTGGTGTGGAGTAACGATGATTGCTGTGCCCGGAAGTCTAATTGCGGCGAAGGACGCAGAAAGGTCGAGCTTTCCCATTGGGAATAGAAATTTCACAAGGGACAAGGAGACGACAAAGTCAGGCGTGGGTACTTTAGGGTTGCGCCATGCGGCAGTCAAAATTGCGAGCGCTTCCGTTGGAGTGATGCTGTTTTATAGTTTGCATGCAATCGGAAGGATGAGACACTAGACGAGAGTGTTGTACACCTTGAGGGGACTCATACAAGTAGCTGGGTTGGACTGCCTATGCCGCACTTTGGGCGGTGAGACACAGCAGCACTAGAGTGGTCTTGACGGGTTAGCGTCAAGGCCCATGATGGTAAGGGTCTTTGCATGTAGAGGGAGGCTACAGTTGTGGCATGTTATCCAGAAGTTCTCAAAAGCATACATTCACTCACGAGATGAGTCTTTGATCGAGAGATGAGAAGCCCCCTTTTCCCCTCCAGTGTCGCCAGGTCTTCATACACTACTCGGTTGATGCAGTAGCTGGTCAGCTGCCCACTCTTGACTGAAGTGGCAGGGTGTTCGGTCTAGAACTGTGTGCGGCCGAGCTCACCGATGCTATTCTAGGTTGTGGGCCCCCAACGTCGGGGTGGCGGAGGAAATCGGGGAGACCGGTGGCACTGGGGAACATGGGGTGAATAAAAGACTGGGGGTAAAAGCTCTATCGAGAGCTTTGAACCGAGTGCCCGCGAAAGTCTGTTGCCATTAAGCAGCACATAAACGTGGAGAAAGGGGGGAGAAAGTCTGGGGGCAGAGTCGTCAGGGGGAGTAATTCGGCGCGACTCTCTGAGTGCCAGAGAAATAAATATGGCGAACATTTGTCTGCTCACCTGTAGAATCGCAGAAACTTCCGGAGCCAAGCCGTTGCTCTCCATATATCATATATCCGTCTCCATCACACGACTGTTGGAGTCGGTCCGTTGATTCTAGCGAGGCGGCTCTTCCAGGATAATTCCCACTTGGAATCGGACCGTTCAAGCTCCACTCTCGACTTCAATTCCACCCCGGACTGCGGGGAACGGGGGTGGTGTCTGGCGCGTCCAGTTTGGGGCCCCGACGCTCCGCGCCTGGCGGTCAACTTCCCGTCGGAGCGCCCGGGGAACTTCCTCGAGGTACAGCTACCTACATCTCCGGAAGGCCCACGGGGTTTTAACCAAGCATGTATGCAAGACCAGCGCATTGGGCGGAGAAGGAGGGGGAACTGCTGGCAGTTTGGGGGCCTGGGGGCTGATTTGGAAAAGGACATTCAGATCTGGGGAGGTAAAGGGGAAGATCGTCTACGCCGCCGTAAACGCTGCGGCAGCGTCAATAGCTGGGCGAACGCCATGCCCGCATGCTTCTGCATTAGACAATCCCTTCTCTACTTCGTGCGGTGATCGCTAGTCCACGACGGGCACAGTCCGAATCATCAAGCTGCACACGGCGAGTGTCCTCGAGGTAAGGCGTTCGGGCCGCTCAGCGTCGCGAGCGTTGTCGAAGCGCGTAGAAACTTATTAGTGCCGCATAACGTCAAATCTGTACGGGTACGTGGCTTCCTCACGCTTCGCAAGGATGGCATTGACTCTTCTCGTGCTGAGCAATACCTCTGTGCGTATATATTGACGAGCAGAACTGTGCCATTATTGTTGAACGGTTCGCCCAGCGTGGATGTCAGGTTGCGTTATGCGGCTTGACGAGTGAGTATTGGCAGACCAGAAATACGATGTATTTTCTTCTCCAGTGACAGGAATAGCTCGGAAACGCCGTTGACTGACTCGCACGCGAGGGTCTTGGGATCTTCATTCCTTTCCTTTTTCTTCTTTTTTTTCCTATTTTTTTCCACTTCTGGTGTTTTCTCCAACTTCCATGACTTTTGTCGCGTTGCGTTTGCGCACGCGCTCTGCCCCACGTACGTAGCACTGTTGAGAGCCTCGTTGCATTGCACCGTGAGATGATCTATAAACGCAGCAGATGAAAAGGGGAAGATTATGAAAGTGGATATTCTGGCAGGACTTTCACTCCGTACCAAGACTTCTCGGGTCCTCGCCGAGAGCTGACCTTGGCAGCAATTGGCCGACTTTCTTGGCCGCACAACTTGTTCCGTGTGCCAATGTTCGCCCACCCCTGCTTTTTCTATCGCCTATGACGCCGGCCAAGCGGCCGATCTCCAAGGCTCACCCAGGATTCACCCAACCAGTGTTGGCTCAGTGAGCCCCATGAACAGGTGCATTTTCAGTCCACTGACGTTTGCATGTAAAGAGAGGAAGAGAGGAAGGCAGAGGGTAGAGTGGCAGAGAAAGAGAAGACCCAAGACTGTTACATGGTACCTTTTACCCCGGCTACCGTCGGACTCGTCTCCGTCTTTTGGCCAACCTGAGCTTACGGCTGCATCCCACCATCCACCGTCCCATCAAATCGATAGACTACATGCGTTCCGCCCTGATGGAATGTGGGCCGTCACTTTACCCCCGGATCATCGGTCTTGGGCGATGGCGGTTGCACCTTTCCCCTGGAATCATTGCATGGGCCATGGATCGTGTCCATGTACGGATACACGCGGTACTTTCTCCGTCCTTCCCACACCTTGTTCTCACCACCTCTTCCGCGCCCTAGAACCAAGAGAGGGTAGGACCGAGTCTGCCTCTGGGGCAACGTCATACTAGCGTTCTCCGTCATTATACTCTGGTCAGCAGACTTTGACTCGCAATGTTCTACGGGGCAGCGGCGCGGCATCGTATGTGGCTTGCGGTATAAAGCTATCGTCGTGCGTTCAGGAGATTTCTAGCATAAGCTGTTCTCCCCAGGTCCACTCCTCGACTGGTCTTCAAAACACTTCCATCTCGCACAACCTTATCTTTAATAAGTTTCTTCTCGCTAACCTGGATCATTGCACCACCCGCATGAGACCTTGACCGCAGACCGCCTCTTCCCTCCCAAATCAACATCACCCTGATCTTACAGTGACACATAGAGTCAAAGATCGGCAAAGCTCGCCGCACTTACAACCATGGGGTTGGGCAAACTGTAAGCTCACTACGCTGACGGCTTGCTCGTCCGATGACTGACATCCCGCGTAGGTCAATCCGCGTCAATGGCGCTGACTGTGGTGCTGAGGCCCTTCTGCTTGGTGTCATCACCAGCATTGGAGGTTTCCTCTTCGGATACGACACCGGTCAGATCTCGTCCATGCTCCTCTTCACCGACTTCAAGAAACGATTCGCTACCGGTGCCGCTGGCCCGGACGGCATCCCGGCGTGGGTTCCCACCACACAGTCGCTCATGGTCTCGCTCATGAGCATCGGTACCCTCATCGGCGCGCTCTCCGGCGCTTACACGGCCGACTGGTGGGGTCGGCGGAGGAGCTTGAGTTTCGGTGTCGGCGTCTTCATCATCGGCAACATTATTCAGATCACGGCCATGAACTCGTGGGTTCACATGATGATGGGCCGCTTCGTCGCCGGTCTCGGCGTCGGTAACCTGTCCATCGGTGTCCCGATGTTCCAGTCCGAGTGCTCGCCGCGTGAGATTCGTGGCGCTGTTGTCGCTTCTTACCAGCTCCTCATCACCTTTGGTATCTTGATCTCCAACTTGATCAATTTTGGCGTCCGCAACTTCCAAGAGTCCGACGCCTCGTGGCGCATTGTAATCGGTCTTGGTATCGGCTTTTCTCTGCCTCTGGGCCTGGGTATTCTCTTGGTTCCCGAATCTCCCCGCTGGCTTGCCGGTCGCCAGGACTGGGAGGGCGCCCGCATGTCCATGGCCCGCCTGCGTGGCTTGAAGGACGACCCCCACTGCGAGCTCGTCGAGAAGGATCTTCAGGAGATGTTCAAGGTTATCGAGGAGGAGTCCAAGACCGGCTACGGTACCTGGATTGAATGCTTCACTGGATCATCTGGCATCCCCAAGACCGTCTACAGGACACTGCTCGGAATCTCTTTGCACTTCCTCCAGCAGTGGACAGGTGTCAACTTCTTCTTTTATTACGGAGCTACCATCTTCCAGTCTGCTGGCATCCAGGACCCTATCATGATGCAGCTGATTCTTGGGGCTGTCAACGTCGCATGCACCTTTTTCGGTCTGTACGCCGTCGAGAAGTACGGTAGGCGGTGGCCTCTGTTCATTGGCGCTGTCTGGCAGACCGCATGGCTCACCGTATTTGCCTCTGTCGGTACGGCTATGCCTCCCGAAACCAACAGCACGACTGGCATTGTCATGATTGTCTCTGCCTGCATGTTCATTGCCTCTTTCGCCAGTGTAAGTCTTTGAACCATTACATCCGTTTAGTTTATGAGTTCTCACGCTGACCTGTTCAACAGACCTGGGGACCTATGTGTTGGTGCGTCATTGGCGAGACTTTCCCCCTTCGCACCCGAGCGAAGCAGGCGTCTCTTGCTACGGCCGGCAACTGGCTGGGGAACTTCCTCATCTCCTTTCTCACCCCATACGCGACTGCCGGCATTGGGTACGCTTACGGATTCGTGTTTGCGGGCTGCAACCTGGCTGGTGCCCTGCTTGTCTGGTTCTTCCTTTACGAGACCAAGACTTTGTCCCTCGAGAACGTCGACCGCATGTACAGCGACCCCAGCGTGAAGCCCTACTCTTCCAGCAAGTGGGTGCCGCCAGGCTACATCACACGAAAGCAGAAGGATGACTCGGCCTTCCAAAGCGCTTCGGTTCACACCGACAACACTGCCGTTGGCGAAACCCAGCACGAGAAGACGAGTGACGACGAGAGACCTTTCGCGGAGCATCATCAGACCAAGGACGCGCCTTTGGCTAACAACGTATAATGTATTATTAAAAGGCATGGGTGGAACTAGCAAGCATGTGGTGTGCTTAGCGTATGGCGTTTAAACACCTGGGTATGGTGTTGCTTGTCTTGGTATGGCATACTCTATTGAATGGACGGGTATATGACCAGTGCTTATTTCTTGCCTCCAATGTGCTTGCTCTCTCGTCCGTCTTTCTAGTTCACGTCGCAGCAGGCAGTGACTTGTTTCATTGAATTGTGGTAATCTTTAGTCTGCCTGTTCTCGCTTTATAGGGACTGTTTGCGATGTATTTCCGCAACTCACAAAGAGCGACAGTATCGAGTATTGGCAAACCGTTGCTTCACGCAACCATGCTAATTGACCTTCGCTATGCTGGTGTATAATGCGATATGTTTGTAGACGTTTATGGATGCGAGCAGATAATCTTACTGCACTTCGCCCGTACGCATGAAGATATTCGACGGTCTGTCGCGATGCGCAAACTGCGCATCGACATCATATTCAATTTCCGGGCCCTCCTGCTTGAATCCAAGCTTCGAGTACACATGTCTGCCCATGGCCGACGCCTCAAGCAGCAGTTCCAGCTCCCCGCGTCGCTTGGCCTCCTCGAGACCCCACTGCACCAGCTTTTTGGCGATTCCCTTTCCCTGGAACCTGGGATCCACGCCGCACATTTCCAGCACGAAAACCGCCGGCTTGTCTGACGTCGCTTTCTCGCGGATGACCTCCTCACGTCGTTTGTGCAGAGACCCCATGCACGCCGCGGCATAGCGCTGCTCGGCCACGTTGCCGGGGAAGGTGGCCTCGAGGTTGAGCTCCTTGATCAGGTCCTTCGGGGGCGGGTCGCCGTGGCCCTCAACGGCGGACATTTGCCCCCAGATAGCCATGCCTGCGATTCTGCGCCGGCCGGGCTGGTCGGGGTCCGGGAGGGTGGCCTTGAGGAAGACGGTGTTCGGCTCACCCTTGTTGTTCTTGGTCACCAAGCCGAGCCGCTTAGCCATGGACGAGGCTTGCTTGGCCCGGCCTTCGGGGGTGTCCCAACCGGGGTTCATGGATATGAAGACGCCATCGTGGACCTGATGACCGAAGGCGTTACTGACGACCTCGGCGACTTGTGTGAAGTCTTCGGGTTGCGAAATGACTTCGATCTGCACGTCGGGGTTGGTCGCCATGGTTGCTGCGGGGTATCTGTAGTTCGAGGCGGGGGTAGATCAGTGACGTCTTCTTGACTGATTTGTGTCCGTCGAGTGTCGTGATGCTCGAAACAGGCCAGCTAGATTGTATGAGATGCGATATTTAGACTTGATGGCCAATCTGAACAAGTGTCGTCTAATAAACCAGTGGGGATGGAGGTAGTTTTACCAGGCCAACACCATCCAGTGTAAAAGGATGTCCGCCAAAGCTAACCCTGCTCGACGTATGAACCGCTCTGTTCTTATCAGACATGACCCACTGAACTCCGCAAATCGGAGACAGTCCACATCAGCAGAATCATCAATGAAGTGACTTGACGCTAGCCCAAGAAGTTGAGGATCGTAATTGACAAACAGCGGAAGTTGATGTATTTAGACGGTGGGGGGAGGCGGAAGAGTGGTCACAAACCCGTCTACTATATTGATTGAAACGCGTGCAGCAGAGTGCACAGTAGCTAAACATATAACCTTGAAATCAACATATCATACTCGGAGGACGGTAAACTTTGCCGCGGCAAGGCGTCCTAGGTCGGACTAGGCATGTTCCACTCATTCAAGTTGACGAAGTCCCTGCTGTCCAGAAATTCACCCCAATCTGCCTAGGTCTCCGGTGATATCTACTGAAGATAACTAGTCTCTAACCTAATGTTAACAAAGTCACTTGTTTAGGAGCTATCCAGGACCCGTATTGAAAAGTATTCATGTCCAATTGATGTACGTTGAACTCTCAAAACCTGTCAAAACTCATACGCAACCGGTATATGCAGTAAACACCACACCGAAATCTCACAATCAAGCAGAGCTAACAAGGCATTGAGAAGCAGTGCAATTGATAACAGATTCTTGACGCTCATCTTTCAGATTCGCGGCTAGGCTACTCTTCTGATGTAATCGGGTAAAGTGGCTTTGGATTTCGGGGTGAGGATTTGTTTGAGTGTTTGGTCTGTAGCTTAAGCTTAGTACACGAAGTCCACCGTCTTGTTTTCGGGACGAAGTCTTTATTCCCGTGCGACCACATGATGCTCCGCTGATTATTTCGTTCAAGTGAAGACCGCGGCGGCAGCGAGTTGAGGGCCAGGAATGATAGGGCGGGAAGGGGCTCACCCCACATCTGGTACGCTCAATCCCATCAGCGGTCATAACGCTCGGGGTGTATGAATTTGTTCTGAGACTGGCTAGTTCGCACTTCACGAAGGTGGCCTGACGGGCGGAACGTAAGATCTCAATGCGAGATTAGTAGCAGGCCACGACAGACGATACCATGCGTACATGTACGTAGGCCTGGAAGATAACGCTCTCAAGCTATCTTGTATACTAGTGTAATATCACCGAACAGGTCGCATCTCATCGGACGTTCTGCTGAGTCGGCAGGGCCAGCTTCTGACACGATATTGTCACCCAGAGGCTAGCAGACTGCCAATCGTGATATGAACGGATGCCGGTCCATGCCCGAGGGGGCCGTTTTCTTTCTTTCTGGCCAGTTCACGTGGGCGACAAATAGGTATTGCTAAGTATCGTCTGCATGACTAAATGATACCTTTGACTTTGTATGCGTTTCGGGAACGAACACTGCAACTTCGCTGCCACAAAGCTAGATAGAGTAGTTTGCCTACACTACAGTCGGAACGAATAAGAGTAAAATGGGCGTTAAGAAAATCAAGGGAGTATGGTGTCACCCAGAGCCGGGTACCCGTCAGGTGTTCTTCAAAGCGAAAGTGAAGCTATTCTCGGAGGTCTGTCCCACCGTGATGCGTCCATCGGCGTATAGCTTCAGGCAGCAGGCAATACACCATTTTTTAGAGGAGATACTTACTGTCACGGCCAGAGCAACGGTGAGATGACTCCTCGATTAGGCTCTATAGACGAAGATCTTAAACTAAAGAAGAGAAGAAGGAAACAAGCAAAGGCAGGGATGCGCGATCGCGACTAAGTGCGAGGGGTCGGTGGAGGTCTCGCTGAGGCCTTGCCTAGCCTCCTTGTGGCTTGCTGTCGTGGCGCCATAACCTGAGCCTTGGGGCTGCGGCTGTTAGTACCGATCGTTCTGAGGGCTGGTCCTCACACTTACTGTGTTCTCATCCCCGATGTCAGACGGGCACCTACCAATTTATCATGCTCAGGTACAACCAAGCGAACGGGGAAGGGGCACGTAAGAGTGAACTCCAGTAGGCAGTTACCGCCGAAGCATGGTGATATCATCGAAGCTGTGGCGTAGGGGAGAAGTCATCTTTCACAGGAGAATCTCCGCTTTTGCGGCAGACATTGAGTGTGTTGGGCAGGAAACAGCACAGATTGAACGAGTGAAGGCACTACCTGAGCAAAAACAAAGTTCTGGTAGCGCGCAAATCATGAATTCAGGTCAAAAGCAACTCATCCACTACAATCCTTCTCAGTTACGGCGTCCATGACGGTGCCAAAGGCCTCGACATGACACGGCCTTGCCTCAGAAATCCTCAACCGTAGGTAGTGCATGATTCGAGGATCCTCTTCCCCACATTCCGGCAGTGACGGGCACAGTTTGAAGAAAGCCGAAGAACGTCCTAGATAATTAGCGACCGCGCTTTCGAGCGGACGGGATATATCATTGACGAAACCAGCAAGTGCCTCGTCACTTCCTCTTAAGAATTGGTCGAGCGCCGTGAGTGGAGCAGTGCAAGTGGACCCCAATAGGCTCCAGATGACTTTCTTGTGTTCAGCTGTGGCCGACCCGAATTCATGGAGGTCGAGACAGAGGCTAGCGTAACCCAAAAGAGCCAAGATAACTGTAGCAAGGTCGAGGCCATCCTGCTTGACCGCAGCCATCTCCCGGAGGTTGTTCAGCATAGCCAATCCACTTGGGGACAAAGGCCAACTGATAATGTCCTGTCGGGAAATCCCCCGACCGACGGACCACATTAGCAAACGAACGGTACTGGCATCCCGATGCTGAGATGGACCCAATTCGTCACAATCACGTATGTACTTGGTGAGACTTGAAGTCTCTTGAATAGTGAGGTTCATCGTCAGGCGCTTCGGTACACGGTCCTAATAGTCGTTAGACCAGCCAGACTTGATAGCATTGACTGGAACTTGCGAGCGAGAGGGGTGGGAAAAGTAACCCAATCTTCCTGATTCTTTCGGTGAAGGCTCTATAATCGGGGCGATGTTCTTTGGGAAAGGCCATGTCGAAGGCAATTTCGATACATTCGTCATTTTCGAATGATCCAGTACATTTCGTCATTCCGACAAGTTCCGCGCAAAGCTCGATGTTCTCAGCGAAGCTGAGATCCAAGAGAACATCGGGCGAAGACTTCGTTGAAAGGGAGGGGGTGCTCAATGCCGTGAGAGCCGCCAGAATGGACAAGAGGTGCCATTGCCGTGCCAATCTGTCGTCCGAAGCTAGTACCTCATCGTCACACCTGCTGTTGAGCTGTCGCTGGAAACAAGCTTTGGCTTCTTCCACGTCAGGTTTCTGGCAAGAGGCCAAGCACCCAAGGAAGATCAGTGCTGGGAACAAGACATTGTAGTTCGATTGCTAGAAACCATCAGTACAGGGATTGGACACGCAAGAGCGGGGGTGACAAAGCGTACGGCCTTCCACTCGAAACGCAGCGCCTCCCCCTCGAGCCTTTCCCACGGTACATCCCGCCAGGCTGCGGAAACTAGTGGGCTAAAACGCCTTTTGAAGTATTCCAGAAGTCGTCTACCTCCGAAATCCCTGATATAGTGCGCTAGTAGCTCTCTGTGTTCCTCCGTTGCCATGTTCATCATGGGGACGTCGATTTCGTCGTTTTTGGGCCAAACAAACGCCAGTGTGTCTCCCGAGACGGAGAGTACGGGTCCTAATAGACGTCCGACTTGATCTATTCCTATGGGGTCTACCGCAAACTCCATGTACTCCTGGTCGGCGGTCGCCCAGAGGACTTGGAGAAAGGGATTCCTGGGCAGGATGTAGCCAAGTAGCGGATGGTCGAGAGGAATGAAGCAGGGGAACAGCGCTCTATCTTCAGACTCGATGAGTTCTCGGGGAATAATTCGTGAAAGAAACGCCGACATCGTAATTGGGTCCTGTCGAAGGCCTGGGACGTAGATGCGCTAGAACAAGTAAGAGTGGTGGTGGGAGGGAGAACTGGGCACCAGTAAGTATAGGACGCGGTATTAGCTTTTTAAGTACCTTCAAGGTTAAGAAATACCGCAGACCTTCGACCGCAGACATGTCTCTGCTCTACTTCTACTGATGTGTCTCTGGGGCACCTCTGACTTTCTTCTGCTCCTGATCTGGCTTGAAACTGTTGAGAATTCGTCTTCTGCATGCTCCGCGCCGAGGGTGTGGCAGTGGGGGCGGCAAGGGCGGGCGGGCAGGCCACGACGTCGTTAACAGGAAGCAGCAGGCTGGCAAGGACATACCGACTTTGAATGCCAGAAGGAGATGCCCAGTCCCGTTGCCCAGTAGGAGTAGAACATACCCTCTGTGACTGGGTATGGAACCTTGCCTATCCTTACCTTGCTAAGAGGTGGCTTTCGCTCATGATGGTCTCGCCCGGGATCGCCTTGTCAACACGAAGGGGCAGCTATGCAAGCCACGTCACTGTCCGAAAGATCACTTGCCACTTGTTGCGGGTTATCCTATGCCGCGTGCCCAGGCCGTCCATCTTCAACTAGCAGCTAGTGTGGACCGAAACCAGGCTGGTCTCAATCCAGCCTCACGTTGTGATAGGAAGAAAATCGCGGCGGGCTTTGAAATTCGAGGGCCAGGCAGTGCCGGCTCTGAGAATTGACTGGATTGCGCTGATATTTCTTTATACGCTCTAGAGAACCACTGACTACCCCCGATCTTGACGTTGAAATAAAAAGTCAATGGCTTTGCTTACCCCCAACCCTAGTCTAGGTTAGGATCGAATTTGGTCCTGTCGATCAAATGCTCCCACGGTGCTTCCGTCTTCGACTTCTTGTTCTGGCACTTGTTGCAAATTGAATCCTTTACCTTAATCAATGTCACCTCAACTGGGCATCGTTTCTGAGTCGTGAAGTACTTCGGACACCACTCAGAGGCGCCGGTGTAGCGATGGTCACATTGGTACTCGTATCGAGTCCATTTACACATTGTGAATAGGATTTCCCGTGGATAGCGATTAGGGAATTGTAGCTGGGACCCGTATTAGCTTCGATTAAATGTGGAACTAGGTACAAGCTTTACTCGTGTATAATGAGATCGATACCACACTTGCGGTTTGTTTGAGAAGTGGTGTCTAGGTGGATGTATTTCACAGCAATTTTGCGTCGCGGCTGGGGACAGAGCGAGATCATATACTGCTGCCCTTGCAATAACACAGATCAACTGTCCCCTGCCGGCTCATTTTAGTCCGGTCAGGGTGCTGAACATCTCGAACTCGCCATAACCACGTCAGCTTTCGTCCCCTAATAGACACGTTCAATATCAAGTCCGCCAGCATCGACAAGATCAAGACACAACCACATGCAGAGACAGGGAATCCATGTTTGTCGCTCTGAGCACGGTATAATACACGGAACGAGGATTCCTAGTGTCCTCTGCATCGGTTGTAAGTTCAACTGCCCGTTGGAGAAAGAAGAATGCTGCATATGCGTCGGGACGCGATTGATTGTGGGCGGATGTGGGTGGAGGTCAGTGGTCGGGCTGCGTTAAATGCATAGCGAGGAAAGTAAGTGAACAAATGAATGTTAAGTAGGTAGTTGATAAGTGGATAGATAAGCGAGTATGTAGATGAATAAGTAAATAAGCATAGTGTGAGTCTTGACACGCCTTGGTTTGTGGCAGGTACCTAGGTTATCCAGGAACCGAATAAGTTACTGCTCTCTTGCTGTTGTCCCGGCATCCCCGGCCACGATCTATCCAGCTTCTCCCCGCCCTTGGCGAACATTGTATGTCCATTCGTCGGGGCTTCCCTCACTACTAGCTTTGATCGCAATTGCGGCTGTAAGGTAAAAGCGCAGCACGATTTTTAGAGATCCGAGCCCCGTAAGAGGCCGTGCAAGGTCCGCTCTTGCCTTGCCCATCAACTCCCCGAGGGGCCACGCACCAACTTTACGTTATCCGACGAAATTGTACGTACTATCGCTGCATGGCCCAGTTACTGACGTCGCCGTCCCCATCGCCGTATCCAAAAACACCAACAAGCACACGACTCTTCTCGGTTTCCGTAACGTAGTTGTGCTTGCCCCCCTGGTCCTTATTGATTTCCTGTGTCGGGCTCGCTTGACTGGATCTGGGAGATGTATTGTCGCTGTCTACCTTATCTGGAGCGGGAGCAGGTGTTTCGACGAAAGCCAGAGTATTTAGCTCCTCGCTAGCAGATTCGGATGTAGTTGGTGACAGCGGTGATTCTACTCCGTCACTTTTCGTCCTGCTGTAGTTCTCGGACTTCAGGCAGCAGGCAATACACCATTTTTTGGAGGAGATACTTACTGTCACAGCCAGAGCAACGGTGAGATGACTCCTCGATTGGGCTCTATAGACGAAGATCCTAAACTAGAGAAGAGAAGAAGGAAACGAGTAAAGGCAGGGATATGCGATCGTAACTAAGTGTGAGAGGTCGGTGGAGGTCACGCTGAGTCCTCGCCTAGCCTCCTTATGGCTTGCTATTATGGCGCCATAACCTGAGCCTTGGGGCTGCGGCTGTTAGTACTAATCGTTCTAAGGGCTGGTCCTTATAAGTAGGTCGTTTTTAAATATAGTTTTAATAATATTATAATAGTAAGTAGCTGCCTTACTATATTCCTTTATATTAAAGCTTTTAATTATAAAGTTAAGAGAGAATAAAATAGTTTAAAAGATATAGTAGTATTTATTTTAAGTATTAATAATCTTACTTAGACCTATACTAGTAAAATAAAGTAAATTAGTCTAAGTTAAGGATACGTTTATTATTAGTTTATATATATTAACGTAGTCTATAAGTAAGTAAGCCACACAAGTAAGTGAGCTACTTTTCTAGACTTTTGTATATACTGCCTTTCCCTTTGTTTTTCTCTACTTACAACTATAGTAAAACATTTAATTAAAAGCAATTTAGTTCTAGCACTTAATACGCTCTAGTTAAACCCAAAATTAAGCGTACAAAAGGCTATATTGATCTATAATATATCCTGCGCAACTCTTTAATAACGACGTAACGGCTAACCTGCAAAACGAAATACACAACCACCTTGCCAGAATTTAACCTTATATAAAGAGAATAGCATTTTACAATACATAATTAACTTAGATTTATAATCGTTTCCTCTACACTTAGGTAGTGTTTAAGAAATAGCTAATTAACTCCTTTACAAACGCAACGCATAACGCATTAGGACAAACTAGGCCTTAAACTTTATATAACGACGACCTAAGCTCTAAACACGTTTTAATTAAAGAATTAACTATTAGAAAGTCCTCTGTAAAGATCTAGACGTGTATTATATATAGTTTTTCCTTATACAAAACATAATTATAAAGTATAAGATATATAATAATGATATCTATAACTTTAACAAAACTAGGTTTACAATAGGCAAGATCTTAGCTAAAATAGTTATTATAATATCTAACTAATATAGCAAGCTAAGAGCAGTATAATAAGGGAATCAGAAATAGGTTACAGTAATCTAAGGCATTAGGTCGTACAGCTATTCTATCCTGCTATATATTATCTTTACAGGCAAAGTCTATCTTAACTCCTAGACGTATAACAGCCCTCTCCTGCCTAACTAGGTAATTATATTTATAGAAAACAGTTAAATAATAAATAAAAAAAGCCTAGAATAGGTAAAGCACTTTAATTTCTATATAAGTGTTACAGTTAGTAATCTGACAGTAGGGTTTCTACTAATAGTATAGCTAAGGTCGATACTTAGTAATAGTAATATTAGCTTACTAGTCTATTAATCACTTAGTAATCAGTTAGGTGGTTAATAGTCGTAAGGGGTAGCTTATATAGCTTCTTATTAATAAATTACTAAGTTAGATACTAAAAGGTATTTAAAGAATATATTATAAGTTAATTATTAAAAAGCTATAGAAGTCTATCCTTAAGTGTATTTAAGTCTATCTTATATATAAGTCTTAATATTATCTTTTAGACTTATAATTATTAATTCTATTAGTTCTAATTATTTTATATACTTTATTAAGCGTTTAGTAGGTACTACTAACCGCTTAGTAGGTCTAGTTAATTACTTAGTAGGTCTTATAAAGTGATTACTTTATTTTATTATTATATAACTTATCTATAGTTTTTTTATTTTAAAAAGTTATCTTTTTATTATTTATATAAAGGTTATAGTGCCTGTTAGCCTATAGTATTAAATAAAGTAACTATTACTTATAACTTATTAGGTTATAATATTAGGTCTCTTCTTTAAAGGCCTTATCCTTAAGGTCTATATAAGTAGGTAGTTTATCTTATATAAAAGGTTTATTAAACTTTCTTTTTTTTATTACTTACTAATATTATATTAGATCCTTAATTATAATAAGTATTTTTTACTTTTTATTATAAGCGTTATACTTTATAGATCTTTTAATTTAGATATAAAGTTATACTTTATATATACTATTATGATTAGAGAGTATAGTATAAAATAATATTAGAGGGTAGTATCTATACTAAGTGTACTTATTTAAGTTATTTATATAATATAACTTAAAATATAATTTATTCTTATAAGTTAGTTTTTTATATTTAGTATATATATTTCTTATTAATATTAGTATAATAGATTATTTACTAGATAAAGTAAGTTATTTTAAATAAAAAAAGTAATTTAAAAAAGTAGTTCTTTATTAAAAAGTAGATATATTAAGAAAAACTTAAGCTAAAATAAATATATTACTTATAAAGCTTAATTATATTTATAAAGTTAAAAAAATAGTATTTAAGAAAAATAATATTATATTATTTTTTATTAAAAAAAAGTATTTAAATCTTTTATAGTTTATAAAGTTTAGTTAAGTAGTAGTTTTAATATAATAGATTAAGATTCTATATTAAATAAGAATATAAATTTATTAAATTTTAATTTTAATCTTTTAAAAAAAGTAGGTAGTTCCTAATTAGTAGCTAGTATTTTTAAGTAAATAAATAGATTCTTATTTTATAGTCTGTTTACCTTATTAGGTTAGTAAAAAGGTTAAAGTTAAATTTATTATTTTTTTATACTAGTAGTTTAGATACTTTAGTTTCTAATTATTCTTTTTATATAATATATTTATTTTAATACTTTATAATTCTTTTTTTATATTTATAAGGTTAGTCTCTATTTCTTATATATTATCTTTTAGTCTATAGCCTTTTTATTTAACTAAATAGTATATATTAGTATTATTATTTATTATTTCTCATTCTATATAGTTAATAATATATTTAACTTTATACTTAGGTTTATTAGTATCTATAATAATAGGTTTCTAAATAGTTATTCCTTATAGTACTAGTTTAAATAGTGCTATATAGAATACTAGGTAGATTTATATTATATTAGGTAAGTCTAGTTTTTAGTTAACGTTAGAGACTTTCTTAAGAATCTTAAAAGGTCTAAGTTTCTTATAGTTAAGTTTATTACTAGGTCGTTTAGTTTTAATATTTTATTAAAGAAGATAAGCGCTATTTCCTTTTTTAAAAGTTAGTCTTTAAACCCTTAATTAGTTAGTATATTTTCTTATTTATTACCTAATAAATTTAAGGTCTTATTTAGCTTTATTATAGATTTTCTAAAGTTTCTTAATATCTATTATAGCTTTTAAAGTATAAGGTCTATATTTAGGTTCTTTATATATAGTAGGTTAAAATCTATAGTTTAAAAAAATAGTAAGTATAGTATATTTTCTTTAATAACACTATTATAGGTAAATTAGGCTAGTAAAAGTAACTATACCTAATTATTTTAATTATAGTTATTAGAATAACAATACTAATGATCGTACGACACCCAGTAAGTTAACCAGGAATAGTTCATGATTCAGTATCAAAGGGCACAGACTGGATATTCGGCCCTTGGTTAATATCAGAAAGGGGAACAGACTTTATATCTAGCCGAATAACTTAGGTCGTATAAAGCAGTATAAGGACTGTTTGTATAACTACAGTAGAATAGGTTAGTTAAGTTACTAATAGATTATTAATTTACCTTATACGTTTTACCGGTATATATATATATAAAGTCTATTTAATACTAATTAGTGTTTGCTTAGTAATTATAGATTAATAAGAGTAAAGAGTTAAGTTACGTTTTATATAAAGAGTCAGTTTATATAGTGTCTAACTATAAAAGGGCTAAAGAACTACTCCTTATAGTAACCACTTATATTAAGACAAGTTATAATTTATATAAAGAATTAGTTTATATAGTGTCTAACTGCAGAAGGGCTGAAGAACTACTCTTTAGGATAGCCACTTATACTATTTTCCTTTATATAAAACAGAATAAGGAAGACTATACCTTCTTATATATATATAATAAGTAAGTAGTATACTACTATAAGTATATTACCTAAAGCAAAACCAGATGTTATATAATTTAAAATGACTGCTAACATGTTAATATATAACACCTAGAGTTAAGAAGAAGAACCTATTATAAAAGACTATATCTTTATATATAAAGATATATTAGAAGGCAGTAGTATCCCTATTATAATATAGAGATTTTAGATAGCACCCTAATACTAGACTAAAAAATAAGACCTTATTAATAACCTATCCTAAAAGAAAATCACTATATATCTAGTATATAAGATCTATTAGATTATTTACTTAAATCTAGACTAATAATAACTTAAGGGTATAGTTATAACTGACTTTAAGGACTAGATACCTAACTACTAGAAATATGTATTTTGCTTATACTTTAGAGAATTTATTAAGTAAATTACTAAAAGAGGTATCTTTATTAACACTAAGATAGCTAATTAGAATAAATAAGTAGTTAACCTTATATAACGGCTTAAAAAGCAGTATTAGAGAGAGTCTAGCAGTTATATAATAAATATACTAACTACTACTGTTAGGAACCCTAAAGTTATAACTTAACTAAATCTAGCTAAATCGCTAATAGAGTTAATTAAACTTTAGGATATACTAATAGCTTAAGGGACTAGAAAGCCTATTATATAAATAACCCTAACTAGAGTATAATTTATATAGGAGGTAGAGAGTTTCCTAAGATCTTAGAGTTACAGTATACCTATACTATAAAAGGATATCTATAACCTTCTACTAAAGCGAATAGTCTAAAATAGACTATATAAGCTTTATATAATCTCTGTCTTCTAAAAGGGCTAAAGAAAAAAAAGGAACTATACTAGAAAGCTATATAATATACTCTATAATAAGGCTAAAGTGTTTATTAGTTTCTATTACTATCTCTAGATTACAAAAGATTAATACTATACGGTTTTTCTAGATATCCTAACAGATTATATAAAAGAGTTTTACCTATACTATATTAGTCCTATATAACAATAGGACGAAATATATAATATACTAGATATACACTTTAATACTAGTATTAATTACAGTTTATACTAGACTAACTAGACTACTATATCTTTTATATAAGTTAAGAGGGAGAATCTAGATAAAACACCTATAGAAGTACTTAAAGTATTACTAGATAAGTTACTTTTAGTATAATAAGCACTTAGTTTAGGTTTTTAAAGAGAAATAATACTTTATATATAAGTCACTTAAGTATACTAAAGCATATCTAAACTTAAGACTACGCTTAGTAATCTTAAGGCTTACTATATATATAAAAAGTTCTTTTTAAACCTTAGGGCTTTCCTTTAAGTTACCCTTAATAGGAAAACTACTTTATATAATATTAACTTTATAGACTAAAGATATATCTCTAACTATAAGGAGAGATAATAATTAAGACCTTTATATAACAAAACAATACGTCTACCGTTTAATAAAGGAAAAAAAACTTAATCCTTTAGGTTAAAATTATTTTATATAAACACACTAAAGAAATATTTTATATATAAAAAGGAAAGATATTAGTTAACTAACTATATAGAAGAAAAACGTAATTATATAAGAATATAGTATCTTTAGGTATATAGTATGCTTACCTAAGACCTATATAAAGATTTTACAGCCTACCTCTTTAAGATAAAGAGAGAAGGTCTTATAAGAGAGAAAAAAGAAGAATATAACTTATATAATAAAGACTAACTTTTAGAAGACTAAGAAGTCTCTTAATACCTTACGACATTAGCTTTCTTCTACTATATAACTAGTAAAGATATATTTTTAGCACTAAGGACTACTAAAGTAAGCTAATTTATACTTTAAGATCTATATTATATAATATATTAAAAAGAACTTTAGGACACTAAAGCAGCTAAGTTTTTAACAGTAGGAAAACCTTAAGTATTAGTATACTTAAGAGAGAACCTATATATAAAGATCTCTTAGACACTAGGTTCTGCCTATATATAATTTAAAGCAAATAACTCTATTACGTCAGTAGGGACTATAGAGATAGAGAACTAACTAGGAAAAGTTATATACTATATTCTAGACGCTTTAACACTATTCTTATTTTTATTATATAATATAGACCGACTAGGCGCTTACTTTAATAATATCTTTAATACTATTATATATAAGGATAGTAAATATATACTTATTATATAGAAATAGGGATATCTATTCTTTAACCTTAGTTATATAGAAGCTTTAACGTTTTTTACTAAGGAGTAACTTAAAAGGCTATACAGACGATTTAGACACCCTTATATAAAACGACTTTACTAACTTTTAAAAAATATAGGTTATAACAATATAGATACAGTAATATTAGAAAAGATCTAGAAGTTTTATTACTATTATTAATTATATAATCTAGCACTATAACGTTTTAAGTTCTTAATTAAGGATAAGAGTTACTTTAACTATAAGATAGTTATTAACGTTATATAACTTAAAGATAAAAACGCCTTACACGTTATTAATATAGAGATAAGTTTCTAAAGTGCTACCTTTCTTAAATTATTATCTATATAAAATATATAGAATATTTTTCTAAAGTGCTAGATAAATATATATATAGGTCTACTAGACTATATTATATATAACCTAGGTATAAATTTTATATTAGAAGAATTTAGGAATAATATTAAGATTATAGGCATATTGTATAAAGAAATACTAGTAGAAACACACTAGGCAGTTAGTAAAGTTAAAAGAGTATATACACTTTTATAGCGTATATATAATATCCTTTATAAGGAACTAAGTTATAATATAGATAAAAAAGTTATTCTATAAATAGCTATAAAGGCCCTAAATAACACGGCTAGACCTTAAGGGATTATACTAACTCTTCTTATCTTTAGAATATACCTAAGGATTAACAGCAATTCACCTCTATCACATAACATCATACAAAAGGCTAAAGCAATATAGAAAGCTATAAAAATATTATAAGGCATTTATATAGAGGTAGAAATTAATTATACACTTAACACTAGGAACAGTCTAAACCTCTAGACTATACTATTACTTTCTATTAGAAGTAAAGTTCTTATATAAAGAGAAAATAAGGGATAGATAGGTCTATATAAGATCTAAAGGATTAAAAGATATATAATTACTATAGATATAGTAAACAGTCCTACCTAGTTTTATATAACACACGTTAAACCCTACTATAGGGATATTCCCCCTAAAGACCTATAGGATATTAATATCGTATAACTAACCCTATAAGAATAACTAAGAAGACAGAGAAGACTAAAGAAAGGTTAAAAACAGCCTATATAAAGATCCTAAAGGACGTTCCTAACCTAGAAGGAGAAAGATAATTACGACCTAGCTATTAAACTTTATTTTAACAATATTATTACCACTCTAGAAGCCCTATATAAAGAGTCAGATAGACTAGAGATTAATTCTCTTATTAGATAAAGCATCTTAAAGATTATATAATATAATCTAAAGAAATATAACGGTATCTATATCTATAGTATATAAATAGTATAAGAAGTAAAAGATAAAAATAATAAGCTGTATAAAAAGTCTTAACTTATTATATAAGGCTATAGCGATAAAGAGAAAAGCATACTCCTTACTTAAGCACTAATAACTTAAAAGATAAGCTAATAACTAGTGCTTACTATTAGTCCTACTTTTATATAATACTATAACTGTAAGGGAGAGTTAAAAGACGTTATCTAGGCATATATATAATTAAAAAACTGCCTTAACAGAATAATCCTTATATAACTACCTAGGGAGTTAAAAGGATAATATCTAAAAGACATACTCTTCTATATAATTCTGCCTCTATACAGACTAACAGAATTAGGCCTATATTAGTTTAAGACGTATATTAAGTATTATAAGGAGAAGCTAGAGATAATTTAGTTAATATATAATCTATATCTATTATATATAATAGATAAGGACGAATTTAGAATTATAATAATATAAATAGATAATACACTTTTATTTATAACCGTATAATTCTTTATAAAAAAAGAAGAAAAGCTAGTAGAAAAAAAGATCTATATAAAGCTAAAGATAATTCTAAAACTAGGATCTTATATTAATTTTAATAGAGGAAAGATCTATATATATAAAAATAATAATATCGTTTTTACTTAAAAAAGACAAGTAAATTAACTCTAACTGGTAGAGGAGAAGTTAGATAATATATATTAATAGTACGTTTTATAAAGGGCTAGAGGTGTATATATTACTTCTATCTATTAACTAAAGGCATTATATAACTTAACTATTACTACCTAAAATAAGGGAGATATATCTTAAGTAATTAAGGATCTTAACGTATAAATTAAATAGTAAAAAGATAATCTAGAAAAAGGACTTATATATATTCCTCTTAATCTTACTTATATAAAGATATATATCTTTATAGACAGATTATTTACTAATAATATAGATCTTACATTATAGCTTAGTTTTATTATTATACTTACTAAAGAAATCACTTATATAAAGACTAACTTTAAAATTAAAGGTAATATTATCTACTAGAGCTCTATTAAGTGTAAAAGAGTTATATAAAGCGTGCTTATAAGTAAGCTATATAGCATAATAATAGGCTTTAACAGTAGTATTGTCTTAAGTATAATACTAAACTAAATCCTTTATACACTTAATATTCTAAGGATTCTGGTTATTATATATTTAGACTTATAATCGCTATATAAATACCTTATATAATTAGGTATAACTAATAAAAAGAGACTAATAATTAATATTATAAGTCTATAAGAGTTATATAAGAAGAAAGAGATATTAGAGGTTAGATAGATTAACAGTAGAGATAATCTGGTAGACACACTTACTAAGAAATTACCTAACTCTAGCCTTAAAAAGCTAGTTAGTATAAATATACTAAAGATCTAAATTAAAGTGTATGTTAAGCAAATTAAATAAAAAGATTAATAATAAATAAGTATAAAGATTACTACTTTATATAATATTAATTATATATATCTAAATATAAATCTATTATATAAATAGGTATTAGACCTTAACTTTAAACTTATAAAACTAAAACTAATTTATATAACCTATCTACTTACCTAGTATATCTATATAAATTAAAAAGAAACCTTCTGCCAGCTAAGTTATATAAAACTGCTATATATAAAGAAAATCTTTTAGGCTATAAAAAGTAAAACTAATATATAAATATTCCTACTTACCTAATACTTATTATATATAAACCACCTAAACTATTATTACTTACTTTTAATCCTGCTTATTAAGGACTATAAGACGCTTATATAAACCTAGGAAGGAACCGCTAGTACTAATATTCTTTTTAAGACGCTTACTAGGCGTATAAGGATTTCTACCCTATAAGACAGATAGCTTCTAATAATTTAATAGACTATTATCTGACTTATTACTATTATCACCCTTATTAGAAAAGCCGCCTAGACCCTTATTTATATATCTTGCTTTATATAACTGCTAAATACACTTAGTATAGGCACCTGCCTGGTAAGTAGGCAGACGGTAATACTTTTTAAAACGACAGGAGCCAGACTAGGCGCACTTATTAGCATAAGGCTGCTGGGAAGGTCAACCGTGCGACTAGACCAGGATTATATAGAAGTAGCTCTTATAATAAACTACCTTAGCGATAAAGGCTTAAATAGTAATACTAGGATCTATTTATATATTAATATTATAAAAGGGAAGGCAGATTATATATTCCTTTTTAGCCTAGATAAAGTTAGTATAAATAAAAGAAAAAGATTAGTAGGTAATATATATATTAATAGTAAGAGTAAGGAGGAAGTTCTGATTCTGTAGGTTGCTAGTAGGCAGAGTAATCTAACGGCTGCTATTAGCGTCTTAGTTAACGTTAACGTTACTAATAATAAAAGGATTATTTATAGCTATCTTAAACTTATATAAAAAGCCTAGAAATAATAATAATAAGTTAGTAAGAAATAATAGTAAGAAAAAGGATATATATAAGGTTTTTTAGGTTACTATAAAGTTATTAATAATATATAACGTGTTAGGTTATAGATAAAGTTATTATGTAATTAACTTTATACGTTATAAGGAGTTATTATAGGTATAAAGAGAAAAGAAGAAAAAAAGGAAAAAGAGAGGGAGAAGGGAGGTATTTATATAAGAAGTAGGAAGCTACTGATTATATATAAAGGGTAAGAAAGGTATAAGAAAGCAAAAAGACAAAAAGAGTAAAGGTAAAGTAAAAACCTTACGTATAAAGCCTATAGTTATTTAAGACAACCAAACAGGCAGGTATATATAAAAGGATAGATTTAATTAGCTTAGTAAGTATTACCTTCTGTTTATTATTAGAGATAGGTATATTTAGAGTTTTTATTTATTATTTAAAATAACTTAACGTATAACTGCTTACTAGTTGTAAGTAAAGCTATTATAGGAATAATTAGGACTACCTAATTAGCTAATATAAGGGTGTATATAATTATAAAAGAAGAAAGGTAAGTGTTAGAATAATAATACTAATAATTATATAACACCTAGTAAGTTAACTAGGAATAGTTTATAATTTAGTATTAAAGGGTACAGACTAGATATTTAGCCCTTAGTTAATATCAGAAAGGGGAACAGACTTTATATCTAGCTAAATAACTTAGGTTGTATAAAGCAGTATAAGGACTGTTTGTATAACTACAGTAGAATAGGTTAGTTAAGTTACTAATAGATTGTTAATTCACTCTATACGTTTTACTGGTATATATATATATAAAGTCTATTTAATAATAGTTAATATAATAGTAGAGATACTACTTAAGTATCTAATTAATATTTTCTATTTATTTATTAGTTTATAAGTAAAAAAAGGTAAACAGTTTATAGTTAGCTTTTAGTTATAAAATTAGAGATTTTAAAACTTAAATATAAATAATTTATCTTTATTTAATATAATCTCTTATAGTAAGCTATAGTTACTAATAATATATTTAAGAAATATATATATAAGTTTTTTAGTTATACTTAATTCCTTATATAAAATAAAGTATATATATTTTAATAGTTAGTCTACTATTATTAAGATACTATTAAATAATACCTTTATTAATAGTTTTTTTAACTTTAGTAGTTTAATAATAAAGTCTAAAGAAATTAAATACTATATTTTTAATAGTATTAGTAGTAGTTAGATATACTTATATAGCTTATAAGGACTGTTTTTACTTTTCTTATAAAGGTTATAGTCTTTAATTACTAAAGCCACTTTATTTTATATAACTTATTTATTATAGTATTATTAAATATATTTATATATTTTTATAAGGCCTTAGTGTTTATATACCTTAGCTGTTAAATAGACTTTATATATATATATACCAGTAAAATATATAAGGTAAATTAATAATCTATTAGTAACTAAACTAACCTATTCTACTGTGGTTATATAAACAGTCCTTATACTGCTTTATATAACCTAAGTTATTCGGCTAGATATAAAGTCTGTTCCCCTTTCTAATATTAACTAAAGGCTAAATATCTAGTCTATACCCTTTAATACTAAATTATAAACTATTCCTAGTTAACTTACTAGGTATTATATAATTATTAGTATTATTATTTTAATACTTACTTTTCTTCTTTTATAATTATATACGCCTTTACGTTAGCTAATTAGGTAGTCCTAATTATTCCTATAATAGCTTTACTTATAACTAATAAGCAGTTATACGTTAAGCTATTTTAAATAATAAATAAAAACTCTAAATATACTTATCTCTAATAATAAACAGAAGGTAATACTTATTAAGCTAATTAAATCTATCTTTTTATATATACCTATCTGTTTAGTTATCTTAAATAACTATAGGCTTTATATATAAGGTTTTTACTTTACCTTTACTTTTTTTATCTTTTTACTTTCTTATGTTTTTTTTACTTTTTATATATAATTAGTAGCTTCTTACTTTTTATATAAATACCTCTTTTCTCTCTCTTTTTTTTCTTTTTTTCTTTTTTTCTTTTTATACCTATAATAACTTCTTATAATATATAAAGTTAATTATATAATAACTTTATTTATAATCTAATATATTATATATTATTAATAACTTTATAGTAACCTAAAAAATCTTATATATATTCTTTTTTTTATTATTATTTCTTACTAACTTATTATTATTATTTCTAGGCTTTTTATATAAGTTTAAGATAGCTATAAATAATCCTTTTATTATTAGTAATATTAACGTTAACTAAAATACTAATAGTAGCTATTAGATTACTCTACCTACTAGTAACCTATAGAATTAGAACTTCCTTTTTACTCTTACTGTTAATATATATATTACCTACTAAATTTTTTTTTTATACTAACTTTATTTAGGCTAAAAAGGAATATATAATCTATCTTCTTTTTTATAATATTAATATATAAATAGATTTTAATATTACTATTTAAGCCTTTATTATTAAGGTAGTTTATTATAAAAGCTACTTCTATATAATTCTGGTCTAGTTATATAGTTAACCTTCCTAACAGCCTTATGCTAATAAGTGCACCTAGTCTGGCTTCTATTATTTTAAAGAGTGTTACTGTCTGCCTACTTACTAGGTAGGTGCCTATATTAAGTGTATTTAGTAGTTATATAAAGTAAGATATCTAAATAAAGGTCTAGGCAGCTTTTCTAATAAAGGTAATAATAGTAATAAGTCAGATAATAGTCTATTAAATTATTAAAAGCTATCTGTCTTATAGGGTAGAAATCTTTATACGCCTAGTAAGCGTTTTAAAAAGAATATTAGTATTAGCAGTTCTTTTTTAGGTTTATATAAGTGTCTTATAGTTTTTAATAAGTAGAATTAAGAGTAAGTAATAATAGTTTAAGTAGTTTATATATAATAAGTATTAGGTAAGTAGGAATATTTATATATTAGTTTTAATTTTTATAGCCTAAAAGATTTTTTTTATATATAGTAGTTTTATATAACTTAGCTAGTAGAAGGTTTCTTTTTAATTTATATAGATATACTAAGTAAATAGATAAGTTATATAAATTAGTTTTAGTTTTATAAGTTTAGAGTTAGAGTCTAATACCTATTTATATAATAGATTTATATTTAAATATATATAATTAATATTATATAAGGTAGTAATCTTTATACTTATTTATTATTAATCTTTTTATTTAATTTACTTAATATATACTTTAATTTAGATCTTTAGTATATTTATACTAACTAGCTTTTTAAAGCTAGAGTTAGGTAATTTTTTAGTAAGTATATCTACTAGATTATCTCTACTGTTAATCTATTTAACCTCTAATATCTTTTTCTTTTTATATAACTCTTATAGACTTATAATATTAATTATTAATCTTTTTTTATTAGTTATATCTAGTTATATAAGGTATTTATATAATAATTATAAGTCTAAATATATAATAACTAGAATCTTTAGAATATTAAGTATAGAAAGGATTTAGTTTAGTATTATACTTAAGATAATACTGCTATTAAAGCCTATTATTATACTATATAGCTTACTTATAAGCACGCTTTATATAACTCTCTTACACTTAGTAAAGCTTTAGTAGATAATATTACTTTTAATTTTAAAGTCAGTCTTTATATAAGTAATTTCTTTAGTAAGTATAATAATAAAACTAAGCTGTAATATAAAATCTATATTATTAGTAAATAATCTATCTATAAAAATATATATCTTTATATAAGTAAGATTAAAAGGAATATATATAAATCCTTTTTCTAGATTATCTTTTTACTATTTAATTTATATATTAAGATCCTTAATTACTTAAGATATATCTCTCTTATTTTAGACAGTAATAGCTAAGTTATATAATACCTTTAGTTAATAGATAGAAGTAATATATATACCTCTAGCCCTTTATAAAACGTACTATTAATATATATTATCTAACTTCTTTTTTACTAGTTAGAGTTAATTTACTTATCTTTTTTAAGTAAAAATAATATTATTATTCTTATATATATAGATCTTTCCCCTATTAAAATTAATATAAAATCCTAGTTTTAAGATTATTTTTAGCTTTATATAGATTTTTTTTTACTAGTTTTTCTTTTTCTTTTATAGAGAATTATATAGTTATAAATAAAAGTATATTATCTATTTATATTATTATAAGGTAATTAATATATAGGCATAAGGAATTAATATATAGGCATAAGCCTTATATAGGCATAATGGTTCTACCTCTCTAATTAGCTTATAAAAGCAGTACCTCCCCATAAAGGCAGTAAGGGTAATTACACTAACACTACTATTCCACCATTTTATTTTACTATTAACTAATTACCCTATACGGCTGTAGGAAACAGGCCCTCTAAGGGCTAAGGGGGTCCTTTTTATAGCT